>JAIZAY010000301.1:0-62268 GCA_029531755.1 Holothuria leucospilota
CATCTGATCAGTGTTGATTAAGGTTCCTCCCACAACGACTAATCCCAAGTGAAAGGAGGACCTTAAGGCAAGGATGGTCTTCAGGGTTTGGCAGATAGGGGCGGCTTCAGACGGGGGAGACTCCCACGACAAGAGGCATGGTATCCCCATCTAGCGCCACCACTCCTGTCGGGATGTGTGGTGCCTGTTCCAGGAGCTAGGCAAATTTTCAGCTAGAAAGTTACTTTCTGAACATTCTTAGGTACATTCTTAGACCCCCCCCCTCGCGATTATGGTAATCCTAATTATCATGTTTATACAGGTATGCTGACGTAAGTGGCAATTGCAATAAATTTGTCTATGCAGTTGCTTCCTCAAAGTGAATGTACCTTTTCTCTCCAAGTCGAAACAAGTGGCTATGAACTCCTCTCCGTGTTGCATAAAAAGGAATAAAATGGACCCGCTGCTTGAGGAAATATTTATGCATGAAAAGTTATATGAAGAAGAAATTGCAAATAATGGTGACTTTAATATTCCACGTGTATTGTGAGCTTTGATGTCAATCAAAGAGCATTCGCCAATGACCAATTGAGAATTTTGCTTTCTCCCATCCAAAATGTATTTGGGGTGATGAGTGTGTATCTTTAAGAACAAAACCAAGACGCCGAGGGGATGCTCCCTTTCACTACCCCTAGACATTGAGACACTACGTTTCATACCAAAATGATTATCATGACGTTGAGTCTGAATTAAGAATCTTCCCGATCGTAAGAGAAAGAGGATGGAACTTTTTATGAATTCAATTTTATGTTTTTCCGGGAATCACACCCACACGAAAGAACAATAGCCTAATTGTAGAACCTGTACATTTATAAATAAAGCCAACATATCTGAAACGGGTGTTAAAGCCCTATGTAACTTAAGATGAAAGCGTGCGTAACGCGCGAAAAAATTTGTAATTTTAACACAAAAATGTTACAGAGAACAAAATACGTTCATTATTAAACTCCTTTTGGGGTCATTTTAGTTACAAATCGCTTGGTGTCATACCAAGGCCACCGTTTACATGTACAAAATTTTATTTTTGACCGATTTTCCGTATAGGGGGCACAGTGGTCCGCACGTGGGGCACGGTCCTCTCGTGCCCCGGCCTGGCTACGGGCCTGCTTCTGCCCTCTTACTTTCCAAATCCTGTATCTGTTGTCTTTGTGAAATTAACCAACTTTTTTCCACAAAATATGAAATTTGTTCAATAAATGTACTTCTAAAATTCACAAAATGTAGTATCCAATTGCATTTGATTCTCAAATTTAAAAACAAAAATATAAAGGGGAACCCCTTTTGTAGTCTTTTCATAACGCCACAATGCCACATATAAAAATAGTTAATAATTCATTTTAATGATAGCAACTGTGCTACCTCCCCAGGGTTTACTAATTGACTTCTCCTACCAGGGGCCTAGACCTCACGCTCAGGCTCGTTGAACTTTGTACCCCTATGCTGCTTCCACTCACAGTTTGATAAGTCTGGCGACTCCATTACCAACACATATAAAGTTACTTTGTAAATTTTTAATCGCTGCGTAGTGAGATCCTCTACTATTCTTGTTGAGCAACATTATTGTTGCAGAGCACGATATTCAGAATCGTTTTGTAATTACTTCAACCAGGGAGTTGGGACGAGTTGTCACAACTCCCTGCTTCAACATAGATTACAGTAAATTCCCAAAGGAAGATTTGAATAATGTGAATTTATTGCCTCAATTTGATACACCTGTATTACAACGATCGAAAATGTAATACCAATAATCATGAACCGTTTCAAAGCATCATCGTATTTTCCTTCTTAATCATATCAAATTACTTCTTGAGGAAGTTTGATTATATTCAAATTTGAACCTTTGCTGATGCTACCCATTCACTATCAGGCATAATCGAATGACGCCCTCACTCCGGGGATAAAACGGTTACAAGTAGAAGACATTACGGTGTAACAATTTTCTAGAAAGGCTGTGAAGGTCTTTACAATACTCGACAGTCTAATTTGCGCGTAAAGATCGTGAGACTTTGGAACATTGGTCCAGGCATAAATGCAAGAGCCAATTTAATATTCCACACAGTCAAAAGTACATGTAGAGAGTAGGAGGCTGACAAGACCATCAATATACCAGGGATATACCAATTTCTTAAATAGTTCTCTCCTCTTTAAAATATTTCCTATTACGCTAGTCAGGGGCCTATCCACGAATATAAAAGGGGACGGGTGCTAATTTCGTAAGTGCAAAGTTCGAATCTATGAGCGTCGAGCCTATGTACAAAACCTTCATGGGGTGGGGGTGGGGTTTAAAGATTTTTTTAATTAGACCTTGTTACATGGTGTTTTCAGGATTCTTAGAACAAGATATTACGACAACAAACATCGATTTGTGCGACCACTGCCATTTTGGAGTAGGTTGAATATTAGTCTTAAACAGCAGGCTAATTACCATATGGTCATACTGATAAAGTGGTCAGAACAGGAGGGAGGGGGTATGGGTGTTTTTTAAATCGAATGCTGTAAGCTGCACTTTCCTGATATCTGAGAATCATTTAAGTTGTAAGTATACAAGAAATGTTCTCTATGGAGTACCATGATTATGCAGTGTCACCAGGGTTGCAATTGAAGATATACAACAAGCAATACCAGCAACAATACCAGGAAAGAGGGTATAGGGAGTTCTTCCTCAGAAACTTTTCAATTAGTAGACTTCGTTTTGGGCATCTGACATTCATGTTATCAGTGGAGCAGACCGGTTGGGAAGTAACAGGGACGAGCTGTAATACTGCCCTCTAAGTCATCATGAAGGATCAAAAGCGCAACACGAGTTATTTACATAAACCTTATTCTACCCTGGTATTTAAACTGTGACTATAAAGTCACCAAACTATTTCTACTGTCAAGATAGCTATGCCTAACCCTTGCTACCCCCAGAAATGTCAGCCTATGTGTTACACAAAGAGAAAGATTAGGGGGAAAAGGGAGTGTTGCTTAATTTCCAACTGAAATTTATGAAGTACAAAACAAATCAAATACCTAACACTCGTTCAATCAATGCTTCTTGTTATGGCTTGACTGGCCCGCTGTGCATTTATAATTTTTTGAAATTTGAAAACAATTCTGGGAATGCAGTGTACATCTGGCAGTGGCCTGCAATCTCAGTAAAGAGTGGTTTTAGCCCGAAACTTTAATGTAAGCTAACATGGATATGTTGTAATACATTGGCTTATACTTTGGCGTTGGGGCCTGTGTTTGAATTATTTGGGGTGCCTAAGTTAACAGTAATTTTCAGATTTGCAAAAAAACGGGAGGATGGAGCAGGAAATCGGGAGGAAAATTTGACAGGTCTGTAGGCAGTCTGTTTGCAAGACATGTATTTGAAGCAGATTTCACCAGTGGGGGCCAGACTCTGTAATGCCACAATATTTGTATGTCATATAAATACAGATATTTGCATTGAGGTAGGTTGTAACCAGAGATTTGTTAGGACATCCCTGCTTGAACTGTGCACACAAGTGGGGGCCGAACTGCATATTGCATTGTAAACAATTTGTAACCGGGTGCTATTGGACTGAAAAAGTGCTCAGACAACAATGTGTCCCCAAATTCAGCACTTTTGAAAAGGAAAGAGTAGGTGAACTCAAAGGGCTCACGCTCCCCTTAAAGGAAGGGTTTAAGCAAAACATTATTTTTCATACTAAGTCATATTTTTCATAACTAAGTCTACGCAATTTGGTAAACCTATTCAAATCGGACATGTAGTACTCCTCATATCAGAAAATGAAGTTACTATATTAGTGACCCAAAGTGCTTGAGGCAAACAGGGGGTATATCACTTCCTTACATTGGAGGAAAATGGTACCTTTCCTTTGTTTTTTTCCAGTCTGTTGTGCTGACCTTATAGTTAATAGGAAGAAGCAGTGGCGCCGGCATGGGGGAGGAGGCATGAAGGAGCGTGCCCCCCTCAATCGATTTCAGTAAAAGCTTTCGAAATTTTTTAAAATGATCTCAAAACTGAAGGCGTTTGAGCTATAAATTTTTGTAGGGGGTAGGGTGAGGTGTGTTTTCGACAGATGGATGGATCTATTGTAATCATTTTCTATTACAAATGGTTCTCAAATTATCAGAATTATCGCAAATCCTTCGCAAACCATCAAATTTTTGCGCCCTCTGCAGGCTTTAAACCTTACCTCAGTATTGTTCTTATTATCAATAATTCTCGGTAGCAACTCCCGCAGAAGCACTGCAATAAAAGTTGAAAGCTGTTAATGAATTCTCAGGAAAAGGACTGCCTTTGTGATTGGCATATAAGTTTGTTGGGAATTGAAAGTGTCTTGATGCAGAGCATGAATTCAGGTTCTGTCATGGTAATCTCATTTAATGAAAAATTTCGCATCCGTCACAATTTGCCCTCCCTCCCATGACCATTATTAAGGTTAAAATACATGCCACCACTCTGATCACAACCTTTTCCTCCCAAAACAGAATTAAATCTCCAACCACTGCAGGGGCGTATCGGATCTTTCAATCTAATTTGTAGCATAATGTGGAAGGCTAAAAGTACGTATTTTCCGTTATACATTTTTGAAAAATGTTTGCGCATTTTGGGCCGCCTTCAACTGCCTTTTTCTCCCATGAACATATTGGGCGGCTTCGATAATTAGCCCCCGTTTTCCATTCAGCCATTGCTGGGAGGTGTTCGTCTGGATGTTCGTTCAAACTTGTGAAAAATACGATAGTTGTAAAGTGCTCGGCATCATACTTTATAGAGTCATTTGGGTGTCAGGTAATAAGCATTTTAGTGCCCCATTTTACATAATTAATCCAGAGCTCACAGGAGGCCCTATATTGGTGTCTGCCAGCCTTAGATACCCTTTCATAATGCAAAATGAAGCGAAGGAAAAATTTCGTAATTGTCCAAGAATGTTTCTGTGGTCTGCACGCGCGTATTTTTACGTAAAAACTTTCTCCGAATAGAAGGCATTAAAGCAGCCAAAAGAGGGGCTTCAGGAGATTTGTTGACAACATACCCTTCTCTTAGACAACACACTGTCCTCTTTCACCAAACCAAAAATTAAAGTTCATTAAATTATGGATATTTTCCAGCCATATATGATCAGTTCCAAAACTATCCCAAAGATAGCACCATTGTGCATCTAAGCAACCCTAAATTAACAAAAATTTCTCAAAGGGGAGGGGAACACCCCTTCACCTTATTTAGACCCCTCCCTCAGGACGGCGCCTTTATGTAGTGTCAAAGGAAGGATCCCACACTGTTGTATACAATCGCAGGGCATAGCATAGTACTCTCCTCTTTGACCTAACCAAAAATCAAAGTTCACTAACATTTGGATATTTTCCAGCCATATATCATCAGTTCCTAAAATATCCCAAAGATAGCACCATTTTACATCTAAGCAACCCTAAAATAACAAAAATTTCTCAAAGGGGACCCCTCTCCTAGTTCCCTCCCTAAGGACGGAACCTTTATGTAGTGATAAAGAAAGGATTCCCCGCCTCTGTATACAAAAATGCAGGGCCCATAAAAAGGTACAATTTACGCAAACTTGGGGGGTGGGGGGAACTGAGGTGGCCTTATAACGTCATCTGTGGTGCCCTCCAATCACCAAAGCCTGGCGGCGCCGCTAGGAAAAGGACCTCCCCACGGTGTGTGTAAAGTTTGTAAAATTCCATTGCCTCTCATGCAATCACAATCAGATCACATTGGATTGTGGAGGAGAAACTTGGTTGTAGAGTTTAAAGAAAAACAAAAGACTGTTCATGTGAGACTATGATGTCATGCATGCTTGACAAGTTCACTTTGGATTGAAAATGTGACAACTTTAACTGATAATATCTTGAGAACCACACATCGGATTGCAATGCAAGTTTTACCAGTATGCTTAAAATAAGTACCCCTCTAACAATTTCGAAACTTGATTTGAGCCTTATTTTTTAAAAGAAAATTTTGAAATTAAGCACCGTTAGATGCCATTTTCTGGCATCTCACATTCAAAATAAGTAATGCAGCTTTGTGGTCAATATGAAAATGGTGCCGAAAAAGGGGGCTGTAACCGGGTTGGTGGATCTCAAAAAACATTGATGTAATCTACAAACAAATCTTACAAAGTGTGTCAACACGCTCTGTAGTATGAGAAACATGCTCTGGAACAGTTTGTGCAGAAATGAACAATCTAATGTTATGTGGCTTCCATACAATTACGGACTAGGTTAGCTATCAATGACCATTTATCCTTTTAAAATGGGCAACGAAGGGGTCAATGAACCCCTCATGAAAATTTTGAAATTAAGCACTGTTAGTTATGATTTCCTGGCAAATCACAATCAAAATAAGTATACATAAGCAATGTAGTGCAACTTTGCGATCATCGCCAAAAATGGAAGTGGTGTGGAAGTGGGGGGGGGGGCTAGAGCAAAGAAAGTCCCCTCAGGATCCCCACCTACTAGTTACTGGTTTCGTTGGATTTAAACTGGAGAGTGCACACAAAGTATCTCCGAATTAGACCTTAAACCACCAACTGCAGTGAAAGTGTGTGTCTTTAATAGCCCGCAGAACTGACCGTGGCTTATGACAAGTTCCGTTCACGAAAAATAATGGTTTGACACTACGAGGCAAAACTATGTGGTGATATTACAAGTGGCCGTAGTGGCAACAGGCTTTCATGAAGCTTAAAACTCGTGACTGGCACAATGGTTCATCGTAGCAGCCGAAATTATTGATCAGCTCTTTGCTCTCCAAAATGTTTAACTGGTAAACGCGATAGCTGCTGTCTTCTTTGGTAACCGTTATCAAATTGCAAAGATATCCAATCGCGACGTCTCCCTACTTAGCCAGACTAGAAAGTCAACCAACCGTCTATTTTTCAGCTTAACTAACCACCACAGGTATCTGAGTGAAACTTAAGTCTAGCTAGGCTTAGCACTGGGAGATAAACAAAGATATTAGCATAGATTCCAAACTCCCATAGAGGGGTTTCACCCCATCACGTGATCGCGCGTCTCTTTGGTGCTGAAGGGCAAGATCGCGCGTCTCTTTGGTTTTGATGGGCAGGCGTCCATTGTGCCACAGTAGTATCTACAGTTATGCCGTGCGCGTGTCCTGTAAATACGCTTACTGCGTGTGTGTTTTGCCATTCAGTGTCTGGGCATGTTATTCGCGTGACGTCATGTGAAATCTCTCTATACCTACACCGTTACGGAAATTGGCTTCTCATGAATACTTAAATATAGGGGCGGAAGTGTGTCTAATCTGCGATCTGCGTACAAAAATAAGAACGCGTTACAGAAAAGTCCACTGTTACAAGAGGTTAGTGTGCGTGCACTTTTTCAACGCGTTCTATGCCTGGAGAATACATTTCTCTGTGTATTAGCCTGTTTGGAATAATTGACGCACACTTCTGCGCGCTCTGGAAACAAACGCACTAGTAGATTTCCCGTTGTGAGCGCGTAAGAAATATACGCGCATATAAAAGTGCATACAGGTGCCATTAAAACTGACCAATGAACATAGGCGAATAAGTTTATGAACTTAAGGCAAGTCACTGTTCGCTCATGTTCAAGTGTACGTATTTGTAATGCTGTCAGAAAGAAAGTTCTTGTAAGTGACATTTAGTATTGAGGAGTGATACTTCTTACATAACAAGTATCAATACCTTTGAAAGGCATTCATTTGCCTTCGCCCCTCCTGCTGTGTTTGTAATTGGAATGTTACAGAAATATACCACAACATTTTTTGATAAAGGTTACACAAACATGGCTGCTAATCCAGAAATGCAATGGATGTGACAGGTCAGTACAGCCCCGAGTACAGTCCCCGAAGCACTACCATCTCTAGGACGATCTACTAATTTGTTTTTGCATACTGCTCATACTTTAAAATTTGATCACATGAAAATGGGGTATTTACAAAAGCTTCGCAAAATTTTTGATGATAAAATGTATATCCATCCTGGAACTCAGGAAAAATGTTGCCACTACCCCTCAATCACCCAAAGCTTTCAATGAAGCCTCGCATCTTTTCACAGGTACGAACGCCATGACAGACGCAAACAAATTTCTTCAAATAAATGTTGCTCTCCTAACCCGAGAAAGTGGCTACTGACCCGATATCGTAGATGCGTGGAATGAAAAGGAATAAAAAAGAAACACCACTGATTTAGAAAATAGTTTGTAGAGATAAAGATGGAATTTCTCCTGGGGATCCAATCAAGCTACATCCCCCCTTTTGCTTGAAACCTCCTGGTTACGCCCATGTTAAACTCCGGCTGTTTACACGTAGGATCGCCATAATCTAATAATTAAGTAAAATAACCCAAGCGGTGAAATTTAAACAACAACAATAAACATGAATAAAGAAGGGGTTATCGATTTAAAGAAAAGACGACCCTGTATATGCACATAGCTGGTTGTTCTGAATGAACATAGTAGAAATTCCTCTTCAATTTTACCAGTGGTAGTAGTGGTAGTAATATACCTGTGAAGATGATATAACAGGGTCTTTGAAATCGAAGTGTTTCGTTGGCTGACGTAAACTCGTCACTGACTATAAAGTAGCGTAACTTACAGCTCTTGTTTTACCTCTAACAAGACGTCGGGACCGTTTTCAAGTCGGTGGTAACGCCAATGCTTAAGGTAAATAGAGATGTTTTAATCGCCGTTGACAATGTTCCAGGGACGGGTATTCCCCCACTGATGTCCCTATCCGACAAATGAACTTTAACCCCAGTCTTTCGCTGTGCCCTCCCCCATCCGTATGCTGGGAGAAAAACTTACGATGCTTGCAGCTCTCCTCAACAACTGAAATATCGCAGAACCAAACAAAAACGAATTGCACTAGTACAATAGTATTCACAAGCTTACTTGGTTTGGGAGTTACAATCATCCCATGAGCAGATCCGTTTGAGATTGGTTTAATCCATCTATGAGTTTACGGGGTGATTAAACCTGGAAAAATTGGGGTACGATGTACTTAAGAGGGTATACATCGGTGTATTTTATCCCTGGTTAGATCATCCGGGCACAATCTATTCTATGGGATGGTCTTTACTGTGATACCGGCGTGGCACCTACTCATTATATATACTTCCAGGTCGAATAGAGTTAACCGCTTGTCGTGAAATTGCTCTGAATCATATGAATGAATGATATTATTTCATTTAATTATCCAGCTTTCACTTGGCACTGATGACTTTGAAAATGAAATATTTGACCACGTTTAGTTATAATTGTTATTTTCTCATATGGATAATCATTTGCACGAATGCTAAAAACCTAAGGAAAACACCGTGGCAAATTGTACTCATTTTGGTTTACAGTAACACAGCAATGACCTGAAAATGGTTTCATGTAAGCACCCCAAAACATGGGCTTGACTCCCTCCTTACCTAATCTTGGTAGCTGGCTACCGTTGCAGAAAACCTAATAATCAAACTGAAATCGAGAATGTTTCTTGTAGTTGATAGGACGCATTTTGAAAAGGTTAGTTACCCTCAGATACTAGAGATTCTATTTTCTATTATTGTTAAAAAATAAAAAAAAATAAACTACTTGAAACATTTCTTTAAGGATTCCGTATCTTCGTTTTAATAAGGACCGCATCCCAAAGGAAAATAAGAAGAACAAAAGTGTTAAACTTTACCCAAGGGTTCTTATCAGCTTTAGGGGATAGTCTTGCAATTTTCACCCAAATAAAATTGTTTTTTTGGTAACTGTTCCCTGGAGGATGAAGAGAGAGGTCATTCATGGACACGTGTGTTATGCATTGAACCAAGTCTACAACGAGGAAAACATTTTTTTAAGAGGCTGTTGCATCTCATCAAACATATTCAGCAGTATCGCCATATATCTCTTTAATTGGTAGCTAGACTTTGATTGGCATAAACTTAAATTGTAGCATCATCCTGATTGGTCATAGTAATTTGTTCAGATAACTCGGCAGTGAACCTTGTCTTGCACATTACAAACAATTGAGACACAGTAGTGGTAGTGGACATGGCCTTGAGTAGTTGACACCCAGTACCTGGTTACTGCAGTTTCCTCCAGTAGGTGTTCCGGTCGTTTAGTTTTCTTCTAAATTATAGGCAGGATTAGATTTAAAGGTTTGAACTTTGTAGGAAGACTTCTCCTAAACGGGGGGAGGAGTCATGCCCTTGAAGAAAAACATGTCTGATCCGTCACATACTTATTGAGGGTTAAGATAGACGTAGTAACAGTGTAGCCGGTTTACGTTGGCTACTTCGCACTCACTTATAATCCTAGCGCGAGCACCATAAATCCCCACCAATACTTTGAGACGCTGTACAGTAAGTTGTGAAAGTTACATCAATATCTAATGCAATCTACGCAGGTCTTACGCATAGAGTATCACATACAAGTCATAAGCATACAGTCAGAAGCTCGGCAGCTGCAGCCACCTCTACCCCTCCTTCCCGAAATTCCAGGAAGACCTATTTCTAGGGCATTTTTCTCAATACTGTTGGGTAATGCAGGCTTTTGAGGGCGAAAGTGGCCCACCACCCACATAATGCCCCTTCCGCCTATGAAAGTTGCTATTAATATACGCACTTTATGAACTAACGGAAATTTACAGAATTGGTCAAAGGTTTTTTTCCGAATCTGAGTAATCTCTCAATGATTATTGCATGGTCCAGGTTTCATTTCAATTGTCCTACAAGGTTAACTTACAACTTTTCTAATGCGCTAAAAACGATTAACGTCGTATAATTTAAATTTTTCTACAGTGCCTTACTTTGTCTTAATTTTAAAAGAAGGACCTTACCTTGTTATTCGATGCAATTTCAAGGATACGAAGCATAGAACTTTGCAATACTTCCTTTTGCTCCTTTTTGAAAGTTAGCATACTTGAACAAAGCTCCTTGACAATATCAAGTTCACAGCGTACGTACGGTCCTTGGTCACTGATCCAAAGCATCGCAAACTCTTGACGGTTGTTAGCAGATTGATGTAGAGTTTTGAGATATGGCGAACTTTCCACAGCATTTTTCATCTCCTCAGAAGACCATCCTACAGTACTTTTTGCTATGTAATAAGATGCGTACCAATGCACGAAGTTTTTGTCGTAAAACTGTACTTTGAGTTGAGAAGTTGTCTTCCTGTCTTTAGAATATCCATCGACGTCATTATGAGCTTCATGCTCAACTAATATACCCATCTGTACGTAGTAATCATAATGAGTTTGACCAACAGTATCGATCATTTCATATTTTCTCCACTGGAGTCTATTACTACTATTGCACAAACCTACAAAAGTAAGTTTTCCAAGTGCCAGATTGTACTTTTCCAGTGTCAAAGTTCCCAGGCTGTTGTTATCATTCATTTTTGTTTCCAGATAACAGTGGAAACACTCTAAGATATATTTTGACATTTCCTTGTTTTCGCTAGATGTTCCCATTTTTTTGTTTTTATGCATGTTGTGCGAGAACAATACAAAAAAGAAAGGAACGTTGACAAAGTAATTGATCATGGAGTTTTTATGAAGAGTTAGTTTTATCCTATCAGCTGTTTGTGTGTAATCTTCACTAAAAGCCTTTTGAATGTACTGAAGTCGTCGTTTGTCGTTAAATCCAGTCAGGCGCAGATGTAGTGTTTCTCGTACACATGCGTGTGGAATACTAGAGCTTGTCAAAATCACATCAATATTACTTAACATTTCCCCCCGAACAATTTGTAAGATGTCAGATTTTGTATCATCACACTGATCTGCACGGAAACTTACATCATCTATTACCATTAAGGCCGAAGATGAACTTTTCAATATTTGTTTTATATCATGGCCACTTAAAGGTGTGTCTTTTGGGAGTGCGGAATGCCTCAATTGTGTAAAAATTGATTTTGAAAGTCCTTCTTTTGTCAGACGGATCATGAAAAATATTTCAATATTTGACACAGGTGATTTAATATTGTTATTGGACCAATCAAGTGCCAGTTTTAGAGCAAGTGTCGATTTCCCAAAGCCGGCTCTACCTTCTATCAGACGGCTTCTTGAGAAAAAACGGCTGTCACTAAAAATTATTCGGTAGGAATCAATTTCTTCCCATATTCCGTCATCTTTATTGTCTGTGTAAGTTAATCCTTCAATACCACCGTCTACGAAAATTTCATTGACAGAGTAAACAGTTTGTTGGTCAGTAGGAACAGGTTTAATAACACTTGTTAGCTGCTTGTAACACTCCCTCGTAAAGGGAATGACAAAATCCTTCTTTGCTGCAATAAAAAATAGAATCAAGACCTTTCATACCCGTCTAAAATCATTTCAACGTCACAATTTTCCACTTTTATGAACTCCTTTGACATTAAAATCTAACACTTTGACATACTAATGCAAACAAGTGATCCCCGAACCGTTTTACGTAGCATAATTAAAAAATCTGAATTTGTCTTCGAATGTGATAACCCATTTGTTACCAGACTTTAATCTGACCTCGGCTCCATCATCATGGAGTATGGCTAAAACATTTGGTGCTTACTACGTTGATTATTACGGACTTAATTTCTTAAATTCAACGTACTTTAAGGGGATAAATTGATGCTAATGATTTTTATTGTTTGAATTTATAAATAACACAAAGTCCTCGGGATTTAATGATATATAGTAAACCAACTAAGTGACTCTAGAATATCTGATAGAAATGGTATTTGAGATGCCATAAAGTCTTTACCTGGTCGCGTGAAAGTAATCTCAAAGAGTAAATACAGACTTCTCAATGGAAATTCTAGCCAACATTAAACATAACATTTTTAAAACGTATAGAAATCTATCGTACCTTGAACATTACATTCTTGAATTTTGTCAAGGTCGTCACCCTTGATTTCCTGTATGTGAAAGAGTAATAAAGTACGAAATGAGATATTAATCTATATGCATGTCAGCAAAATGACCCAGAAGACAAGCATATTTGAAAAAGTACAAAGTAAGACCTTAGCTAAGTGCAGAGGGTTGGGGAGGGGCGAACCAACTAGAAAAATTTTGCCAATCTAGGAAATTAAAAATATCCACTACCTTAATGATTTTAGTATAGCTCGCCCCCTAATTTTATTCGCCCCAAGAAGCTATCTCACTCCTCCCACCTCAGTACCTTGTGTGGCTACGGGCCTGATACAAAGGTCACTTTCTCCTTTAATGTCGTGCGTATGACACAGTCAGTACTAAAGTAAGAAGAAATTACTAGTCGTGTATATTAACACAATGTATCGGAAGATAAGCGTATAAGATGAAAGTACACAACAAAAGTTTAAAGGCGTAAAAGAGGAAGTAGTTTCTACCAAGAATTGCTTATTAGCATAGGTGTGCGAGCCATGGGCTGAAAGATTGTAATCCCCTCTCCCAAAGTTTAAGGAAATCCTATTTCTCGAGCAGATGTGTACGTCAACACCGGCAATTTTCTCGTGTAATGAAGGTTTGTCTAAACAAACGCATAATGCTTGAGACATGTCTGAGACAGTATAAGAAATAAGAAGACTCCAGTACACTAGTAGACTAGCTACGTTTTAACGAAACAAGTCCGTACATTTTATTTGCTGTGATCATTTTTCCTAAAGAACACTATACTTTGATAACTTTTAAATAAGGTATCATAGGGAAAGAGGTTCAATACTAAAACCCCAAAACTTCATATAGTTACGAAGATTTCGGATTGATCTCAATCAAAATTTCATCTGCTTGCTTAATGAAACAGAGCTTTTTCCTAGGTCCATAAATAAGGTTGATTAAACAATTACACAAAATGTTCCAGGCAAGGTTTGAAATATAATCCTGTAGCGATCTAAGGTTTTTTGAATGTAGCTTTTATGCCTATAGTTTACAGTGTGTGGCCTCCAGAGAGAAGCTGAATTATACAGGCGGCCTTTATGAATACGGTCCGGGAGTAATTATCCCGTAATTCACCACATGATATCACTACTTATCATAGTTATGAATCGAAGACCCCCACCCCACCTCAATAAAGCTGATCACAAACCTCCCACTGTCCAGAGTTTAGATTGAGACAATACTCATCGTCGTCGGTAATCCACAAAACTGGAAATTAATAAAGTAAAAGATAGAGGATATAAACCGTGATCGTTATAAAAAGATGCACATGATTCAGGTTTACAAATTGAAAAATAGAAATTGGTTAACGTTCTTTTCGGTCGCGGATGGCTTTCTTGTTACCTTTAAACAGTAACCAATTTAAATATTCAATCATAATTGTGTAATACTTAATCGTATACTCATTATTTAAGTACCTCAAAAGGGCACACAATTGTCTTTTAAATGTCACTATTTTTTATTTTATGGGGTTCTATACATAAAGCAGTTACCAAAACTTGGAGCAAAGTTTGTTTACATTCAAATTTTGAAAAATTTTGACCAAAATTGTGGTATTGACACAAAATATTCTTGTGAATGCAAACTATGCCCTAACTACGCAAAGATAGCTTTTTGTGTGTCTTTATACTTCCCACAAACATGGGAAGAAGTATTAGGTTATAGCTGGTTCAGCCACCAAGATATTGCCACAAATATCTTCAAAAATGTAAAAATTTACGGAAATATGCTCCCCAAAAGTTCTTATTTTCAAACAAGTCTAGACCCCTCCAACCTAGGGCAAAACTAAGAGGTTTTGTATTTGTGACACAAAACTTTATCTCTATTGTGAAGCTCAAATTTTTGGTAGTGGTATAGCTCCCTGTTGTTGTTTTTTCTTCAAATTTCAGAGCCTCTCAGCCAGCTTAAATCCCTTTGATCCCTGTACAAAGTCCACATACATGCTGCTAAATATAGCCCACTAAAGCATTGTATTTCATTCTTGGCAGCATTACTTTAAACAGAGATACGCGCTGTTTAGTGGCGTACACAGGGGAGGCCATTAGGCCATGCCCCCTCACTGATGCCGACTTTTTAGTTCCTAAAAATACGTAATTTATTCATACAAAGTTTACTTCGAAAGGTAGCATATGTGACAACAGATTGCTTGTAAAGTCACCTACTTTTTGAAAGGTTTTCAAAGGGGAGGGGTACACCGCCTCCCCTTAGACCCCTCCCCAGGTCGCAGGTTCACACAACATACTACATCCCCCCCCCCCGCTGTTGTTTATATTTCTAGGTGATGCTAAGTATTAGTCTGTGTGGGAGGTGATTTTAGAATAGAGAAAGTGTGCCAGATGTTATTTGCATAACTGTAACTGTAGTGTAAATCAATTGCAATTTCAGAGATGGTGAACAAGGTAGTTAAAACTGGCTATATCTCAGCCACAAAACGTTCAAATGGAGCAAAATAAATAAAGACAGGATTAATAGTAAAACACGATAAAAAATTTACCAACCCCTCCTTCTAAAAAAAATAAAGGAAGTATTAAGGGAAAACAAAGAAAAACATACGATACGACGTCATCGCATAAATCTGCATATTAATGATCCCAAACAAAGTCAAGGAAAATCTACACCTTCATGCAGATCCTTAAAGTGTACCTAAAGTCTAAAATCTCAAAAATATATGTTACAAAGCTTGAAAAATGCATCCAGATGGTCCAACTCCCATCTTCACAGGACATTCCTGAGCTGAGATTTAAAATGTTGAAGCTTATTCACTCAATTTGAAATGGTAGATTGCGCAATAATTTGTGATGTCATTCTTGTACTACTCAAATTACAATCTTTGTTTTTCTTTGTTTTTTGAAAGCCACTGTACCTTGTGCCAAAATGTGATCTTTCTCTTACTGTTATAGGGTGACTTGGCTATAAAAGTCCTCTTCCCACAACATGCTATGCAAGCTAACAGTAAATGTTTCAAGGTCATATAAACATATTAATTTCAAAAGGAAACAAAAGCAAGTAATGTGAGTTGTACAAGAAGGGCATCACAAATTATTGCGCAATCGACTTTTTCAATTTAAGTGAATAAATTTCAACATTTTATATCTCAGCAACGGAATAAGCTATGAAGATGGGAGTTGGATGAATGGAATTCATTTTTCGACCTGTAAAATATATATTCTTGTAATTTTAGACTTTAGGTCCACTTTAAATTGTTGTTCAGGCCTTAATACAAATATTCATCTGAATTGGTTTAATTCATGTCTCAAAAATTCACGTGATTGTACCATACTTACAAAAATGGCCCTGCTACCCAGCGGGTTAATGTGAAAAGTTCTTTATATTTACTGCGTAAGTACATATGTTTTGGATGAGTATTTGTAGAAATTACTTGTACCTGGAGAGGAGATACACTTTAAACCGTAAATTTGGGTGGCAATTTTAAAATCTTGCACTTCAGAAAAAAAAAAAACGTTCAAAAGTTATCAACTCGCACCCAATGGAGTTGGAATCAGTGCCTCAGAATTGACCAGAAACCGTTAACAAACACTATATATGTAACCAAACGTGGGTATGTAACTTATAGCCTGGACTAAAATACCGGGACAGACGTTCCTCGTTACATTTGCCGTTCCATTGATTGTCGTCACTTTCCTGAACTCATAAGCAAAGCGCAATTAGACTTCACGGTCAGCTTTGTAATTGTTTAAAGAAAGAAAAACAAGGGCCGTCAGAATCTTGTTGTGATGGGAGGAGGGGACTATTTATCTGGTTGATTTCGGTATCTTCTGAGGTGACTTTTGGATGTTCTTAGCCACAACTAAAAATAAAAATTTTTGGTAAAATACTCAATTTAACTGAAATTGTTTGCAAGGCAGCGCCCAGGCTACGACAGCCATGAAATTTTGACATCACGTGATTTTAGGAAACAAGCTACATGAGTCTGTATTACACAGAGGAAGGAAAAGCAACACATTACCTTGAACTTTTCTTGACAGAAGTGATGAACAACATTTAGCGTGGATTGCCTTTGGCAGCATACAATGACAAAATCTGCAAAACGAACGTATTAACGGAAGATAACTACAGTTTTTAGCTAGTGAGAGAACTTTTAAGCATTGCCCTTTTATTATAACCGAAACCTACCAAAACCCAGTTGAAAACAATATTTGGATCCTAAGAAATGCATAACGGGAAGGCAATTCGGTCGAGTTAGGTACCAATGAACTTTTAACAATCTTCAACATTTAAGTGACACAAAAGGTAAGCAATGTTCAAATTTATACAACACTATGAATTTAATTGCTGGAGAAATGGGTAGTATGGAGCGATCTACATGAATCCAAATTAGGTAGCATTTTGTCTTTTCTGCCCATCTTAATAATAGCTCCTTGTCATAACATACCTTTACGTTGTAAGATTGCCACTTTCACTCACTGAATATGGAAATTTATAACGTCACACAATTTGATTTATAAACTTTTATGTATGGTTATGCATTTAGGTAATGTTGTCCTGCTAAGCTTTCTGCAGATTTTGCCATTCCACCTGTAGATCTCACCTTAGTATCTTCAAATTAATACACATCAAGGCGTATTCTAGAATGTCAGTGACTTCATTATTTTTCATATTTCTCCCTCTTTCTCCTATTGCAATTTCTTCCAGAGTTGCTAGTACTGGTAATGAAAGCTCAGATTTTAGGAGAATACTTCCGGTGGATAGATCAACAGAATTAAAACAGTTTTTCAACCACAAAAATGAAATTGGCATCTGTGGGCAGTAAGAAATATAAACATATAAACATACAATAATGTCGACATAGTGCGTCTACGGTAGCTTTTTATACACTGCCGATGTTAAATGCCTTTATTTTAGAAGACCTCCCCCATTGTATCGAACTTTATTACATTCTAGCGATAGACGTGCCAGATCATTTCAGATCATTTCAGATAATTTAGTCTGTACCGTTCTGAAAGGATTTAAAAATACCATTAGCTGTTAGAAAAATTTCAACGAATAATTAAATGAATTAAGGGCTAGTCAAGATTTCGTCAAGAGAGACTCTTAATTCTTCGGGATTGTAGCAATGAAGCAAAGCAAAGCATACTCTGTCAAAGAAGAATTCTTTGCTTGTTCTCCTCTGACTTTCTTGTGCTAAGCTGCAGATAATTTCAAATGTTACAATCTAACCAGGCATCTTGTCGACATACAAGCACCCATTTGAGGGAAAGCACTGCAATACATGAAACATTCCCAACACTCCGAAGAGAATACTAATACGTTAGCCATAGGTTTGTCATTTTCGTCGTTAACTTATCTCCCTGTTTATTAAATGTTTAATATTATATAATTGGGGAGGTCTTACAAACGAACATAGTTTAAGTCAAAGAACTAGAATGACATGTGAAATAATTACAGAGCTCACAGAACTTTGTCTCAACTCCAGTTATTCAAGCGACAAGAGGAGTTGTTGGAGGAGTAATAAATAGATATGACCTACGTGGAGGCCAAACCTATTGCAGCATATCACAGATATGAATACGATACTTTTGTGGTGTGGCTGCAAGGTCGCCATGAATCACATAAACGTATAAGTAGTTTTAACAGTAGCTGCAGCCCCCACAAGATCTCAGAGCCCTCAGCAGCTCCCCACCCCCACTCGTGATCGGAGATATGTTGAAAAAATATGACATAAAATCCTTCAGCCCTCCCATTTGGAAATTCAGCACCCCCCCCCCTTCATATAGAAAACTCTCGCTAGGCCACTGCTAAACAGTCAGCATACCGCCTTCCCGTTTAACATGGACTTGAAAAAGCAAGTCGTCATTATATGCTAAAAGATAAAGTTCAGAAAACTGATACAAATCTATCCTTTTCTACTCATAGATAACCTAAACACAGTGATCAATTTCTCCACTTTCCTTCTAATCATAACAGGCCTCTGCTAAACACAATGTTGTTAATACACTGGTAACAGGGCCTATACAATCTGTAATAAGGGCACGGTACTGGGTGGAATTTAACACATTAGCGAAATCCTACCCCCAAACGGCCATCCAACCAGTTTGTGCAAAAGGCAGTCAGTCGTGACACCGTGATTGGCCCGACAGGGGGGGGGGGCAAGATCCCCGAAGGGGGGCAAACAACGCAAAGCCCAGACAAAGGTGATGAATTTACAAATGGACGGGAAAAAATTCTGCGCGTTTCGCGAGCCGAAAAATATTTGGTTTTTTTTACAAAAATTTGAAAATTTTGGAAGCTTTATTGAAGAAATTTTGAAAAATTTGTATTTGTATGGAAGAGAATTTGAGAAATTTGGGCTTTTTAAAAGGAAAATTGGAAAGTATGGTGTCTTTATTGAAGAATGTGCCCTTCCTATGGGAAAATTCAAGCAGATCGTTGGGTCGAATGAAGGTCATTAGGATTACATATTTTATCATACGAATTAAGGCTCCCCGACGAAATTGGAAATGTCCCCAAGGGGGGGGGTCCAGTCTTCCCCAATGGGGAGATGGCCTCCCTGCCCCCCTCCCCGCTGGCGCCACTCTTGAAGGCAGTGGAGACACAAACCCTTCAACCGAACAAAAGGAAGGCATCTGATAAGTTCAGTAAGGGTGACACCGTTATTCTCTATGCCATTGGAACGTCTAAGAATATCTGCAGAAATGTAGACCACACAGGAGTAACGACCTTCTCTTCCCCATCAAACAAGTATCCGAAATTCAAAGGTTCCCGCAACATATCACGTTCCTTTTATATACTCTTCCCCGTGTAGATGTGGGCAACAGCACATTAGCTAAGCAAAGCGCGCCTTGTAAGTAGATATAGCTGAGCACAAGAAACTTACAAGCAAAGTTAACTACAGAGGTCCCCCTTTGGCAAACAATGCCTGCCATAGCAGCTACACCCCGCGATGCAATGAATACGGAAACATTTTTTAAAGTTAATCATATACGACTGAGACTTTTAAGAGAACCTCTAAAGATCAAACATGCGGCAAACCGCTATGCACAGTGTAATGTGCAGTATGCACAGTAGTGTGTGGAGTTGTGCTGTGCTGAACATATCAATGAAGTCGTTCATGTGTCTCCTTTTTTTTTTTTTTTTTTGCTACAGGGTACCTCGGGTGACATCTACCGTGCACCAATGTGTTTGACAAGTGTTCGGAACTACTCCCTTTCCGGGCATTCCCGCTTTTATCCCATGTTTTCCACTAATTCAAGGGGAATCACCTAGGAGAATATTACCCTATGAATTTCACATCCTAGAGAAACTTTTAGGGGACAGCCAAGACCATTTTGCTGAAGTGATGTGTACAAGTTGTGATACGTATGTGGTAGGAAAGGAATTGAAGTACTCATCGTGGAAATATAAAAAAATGGAAAGAATTACACTTTTTGCAGTATATCGTTCCACGATACAAAATGGCATTTTAAATGACCTATAAAAGTAAAAACCTACCCTATTATACAAGCTCTTCTAGCTCAAACTCTCAACGGTCATGGGACACAGATCTGAAATCATTGTAAAGGCCTACTCGTGAGCTTTAATATGAGGGGTAACTTGTGCCCGTTCAAAACTTTTACGAAGGTCTAGGGGCCACAAAACTGACCAAAATGAGTGTGTGCTACCCATACGCGCCATCAAAATTGGTTGCTCTGCCGACAGAGTCGGATGCATGCCTGACTGACGTGCCTCAGAAGGATTAGATATCTGTTTGCTGTTTTTATTTCTTCTTTCGGTGTTACAGCTCCGAAGAAGTCATTGCCAATTCTGATGAAAGCTGAACTTACACTCAAGTAACATGACCTCGAAGTCTTTTAAATTCTTCCAGTTCTTCGGAAGCCCTTCATGAAAGCTTTTTTTCCATCAATTGCTTCCAGAAGTCCAACCACTTTGTAAATATTAGTACCCAGTACGACGTATAAATTGCTAAATTGTGGACAATTGCTATGGGGAGTAGACCGTCCATGACTTTTTACATGAGGATATGTTTCGTTGCATCATCCACAAGACAAAGGAAGGATTATTCTCGGTGAAATTGTACGTACTATATGAACTCGATAAAATGAAATCAAAGAAGCAACACATTATTTCAAACTGAGAACAATAGTAGCTATCATACTGAGAGGTAAACTTACTTGATTTCCTGCCCCAATTTCAAGAAGTTGTACGATCGATCCTTGCAACAGCATACTGTCGTTATTGTCTATGACGATGTAATTTGAGCACAAACCACATATGGTGTCTTTGATTTGATCTATTTTACCGGATTGTTCTAAGATACAAAGAACAGCAAACTTGTCTCCATCCTTGATTCCTCTGAGGTATTCGATAATTTTATCGCCTGCATCTGGATTCAATCCACAAGCAAAACGATATGTATATTGCAGGTCAAAGGGATTCATGTGCTTCAACAGTTCATTCAAATTTACTTCAGGTTGCACAACTTTCCGAGATAGGCAGTGAGCAGCATACCATTCACAGAAAAGTTTATGATAGAATCTTACTTCTGTCTTGTACTGAATGTTACCTGATGTTTCCGCTAAATCTAGAACTTCTTCTTCTACCAAGATACCTATTCTTTTGTAGTGATCATAGAACTTTCTCCCTACATGTTCCGTAAGCTCATGTTTTTCCCAAACAATCCTTTGGTTTTTTTCACTTAATCCTTCAAACGCAATTTCGTCAAGAATATCATGATAATCTTCTAGTAAAGTAAACTGGTTGACGTTAGGATCTTTTTGTTTGTTCTTTAAGTGACTGTGGAAACATTTTATCATGTATCGGAAGAAGCTGGTGACTGAATTGAATTTCAGAAAAGTCTCACTTTCGTGTGTCATATGGGCGAACATAACAAAAAACAAGGGGACCTGGCACAAGCCCTGAAGAACTGGGTTGTTGTGTAAACCACGTTTTATCTTTTCTGCTGCTTCGTCGTTCTCTCCGACGACAGCTTTACGAATATAAGTATCTCTTGCCTTCTCGTCAAATCCTGTTAACCTGATTCGTTGAGTATTTGGTGGAAACGATTTGGGTAGAAGAGAAGATCTTGTGGTTAAAATTACGAAATTATCCTGGAACATTTCTCTCCTAATAATACTGATAATGTCAGTAAGTTTGTTTGTTTCTTCCTCTGGATACTCGTCATATCCATCTAAAATTATCACGGTTGACTTGCTTTCATACATCACAGTTGCTATGTCTGTTTCCTCAAGGCTGGAATCTCTTGGTAGTATAAATTGTTTAATGGCCTTAAAAACAGACTGTACACCACCCAGTTGTCTCAGTCGTAGGAGAATAAAGATTCCAACATTAGCTAAAGGAGATTCCCTTGTTCGGTTACACCAATCGTATGCCAGCTGCAGGGTTAATGTAGATTTGCCGTATCCAGGATCCCCTTCAATAATAGTGCGTGTTGAAGATGACCTTAAATTCATTACTTCGTGGTATGAATTTAGTTTTTCCCAATTCCAGTATCCCTCTATTCTTCCTTGTGAAATCAGCTTTTCAAATCCACCTTCCACAAAGACTCTGTCTACACAGTAGAGTCTATCTCTGATATACGGTATTGGTTGCACTGCGTCATATTGATCTTTGTATTTTGTCTTCAACTCCTTTAGAAGAGTATTTCTTTTATCTATAAGAAGAAAAGGCAAGTTAGTGAGAATAACCGATGTTACGGGTGGCCTCGTGTATGAAAATTGTGTTTGCTGTTGGTTCAAACTATTTTCTAAAAGGAATTCGTTTTTGTTTGTACCAACTTCCATTGTTTTAAAATGCAACCAATTTAAAAAAAAAAACTCTTCGTTGTGGAAATATTTAGAAATATTTTTGAGACCAAGTTCGTAATTACACATTTCCTCTAGCGCTGGGTATCAATATTATCAGTTAAGTACATTCTTTGGTATTAACGGCAAAATATTTATAGTAAATAACCCTTAAATAGCAGTAACGACTCTTTTGAAAACATTTTTGTAAACAAACAGATATATCCGGGTATGGGTTCCAATTAACATATCCTTAAGGAAGCTTCTTCTGCATAACGTTCGAATTAAAGCCAATTCCACTACGGCTTACTCATCTCTTTCGCGTGCATTAATTGAACAAAAAAATCAGTTGAGGTGCTCCGAAGTAACAATTTAGCATTCCGTTAACCATTGCTTAAAGGGTCTGTGGCATTCCCCAGAAAATATTTAGCTATAGCCCCAGAGTTGTAATTGATTACTGGTATCATATTGACATAAATTCAAACAATAGCATCACTCTGATTGCTCTGTACTGTTAAAATGTAAATTGTAAAATGTAAATTTACAGAAAATAATAAAAAGAAATACATAAGGAATACAGAAATGTTCTGGCAATTAATGACCAGAAAATTTCTGTATTTCATATTTATTTCTTTGTATTATTTTTGGTAAATCAACAGACATTTTTTACAGTTTGTCACTGATGGTTTGTACCCAGACAGCCCACACGCAGCCTGCGTGGATATGGGCAGTAGGAAATTGAAACTCAGTCAGTATACAAGCAGCCATTGTTTCTTCACCACTAAACAGGTGCTCTTTTTAAAATTGGAGGAGTGGCTGGAATTAAACTTAGTTGGGATAATCTTTGTAGTTCCAGGAAGTACTTTTTCGCTCTCTAAGTTACGCATGGTACTTAAAGCAAAATGAGCATTCTACAAAGTAACAAATAAAACTTCATGGAGAGAGTTTCTTTACAGTGTAAGATGCCTTACCCTTTCAAACTATCCGCCTATGAAGCACTTTTCAACTCGTCTGCAATTCTGCCTTGTATCTTAATCCCTATCAAATGGATGTCCATATCCAAAAGCTACCCTGGGCCGAAGGTGTTCAGTCTTCTCCCCCTTGGAGTTACGTTCCCCCAGAGAGGGACATAAATCTTAATGTAACCAACCTTTTGACCTTCGGATCTCTACATCATGAGTCTGTGTTGCGTAACCCTGTCCTAGACTAGCTGAAAAATCAGGTACTAGGGTTAAGCGGGGGAGTGTCGAACATTTTTAGAAGACAATTCAAGGAATTCTAAGGACGGTAAAGTTGCGATGAATAAATAGAGATGGAATGTTTAAAAATCTCCCGAGACAAAGGTAAGCCACATTACAGATTTGTTACATTTCTATGTGTATTTCATGGCAAGAAAAAAAATCCCGTCGTTCGTGATAACACGGTGACCTGGGGCAATTCCGAGCAAAAGTTTAATTAACGATGCAATGGTTATATTTACACATTCAAAACAAACGTGACGGCGATCCTTACAAATGTTTCTTAAAAAAAGGATCATAAGTGGTTATGACCCATTGTGCTAATACAGTTGAAAGATATTATGTACTATTTGCTACGGTGACAAGGGTATAAAGTATTCTGATAGTTGTTCACAATTACGACAAACACATTTCCACTGTTTTTCACACTCATTGTTTCCAACACAAGCCTTTGGAAATATGCCAGTGTATGTTAATCTTTGGAAATATTATAGCGTATGTTTATGGAGAAAGAAGATACGGATTTACATAGATTTGTCTAGTATCGGCATGTGTACTTTCAGAGTTCACTTCCATGGCCCGTACCCGAAAGTTGTAAGTGACAATAAAGTTGTTACCCATTTCTTTGAGACTAATGAGAGAAGTCATTCGAACAACTTGTAATTAGGTCAAATTGGTCAAGTGAGTAGACCTAACGTGTCGTGTAACTGAAACATTGCTATCTTTCACCTGTATGTTAGCCATTACCTTGATTTCGGATTCACCTATTGTTAATCTTGTTTGGCGGGAAACCCTGCACGGGAAACGGATCGGCAGGGTTTGTAGCTCCAAGACGATATGGTACAAAAATGAGAAGCATAAGCATACGAGGCGGGGGGGGGGGGGGCAGGGGCACATGCCCTCCCAATTCAGGCACAAATAGTGTATGCATTCGGGCAAATGAGACACCCAAGAAATAAATTATGCCCAACACAGCGGTATCAAAATTTGGGCAACTTGGTCCAAAATTAAAAATTCGGGCTGATATTATCCCTGACCCCTCAGAAAAATTGCCCTCCGTACGACTATGATGAGAAGAGCTGATTCTTGTTGATTGAGTTAATGATTATTATTGATGCGATTTTCAAAGATCACGGTTGATTAAAAGCCGCCAAAAGTGACGAATTCTCTGTATACAATTACAGCTTAACGGCCGAACACATCCTTCTTCTTACATGTCTGCAGCACTAGTGTTCGAGTTGGCAGCTTTGGACCTCTCAGCCTCGTGTGGCTCGTGTTTGGAGCTAAATGCAGTCACCCGACTAGTCAAGAGTTGGGATGCTTCCTTAAAAATGAATAGTAATTCATAAGGTGACCAACCAGGGGGGATTAAGCGTACGGAGGTCATTATTTCTGGGGATCAGGGATAAGTTTTGCCCGAATTTAGAATTTTGCACGGAGTTGCCCGAATTTTGATACCGATGGTCGGTTGCAAAAGGGCATAATTTAATTTCTTGGCTATCTCATATGCCCGATTAGATCCACTATTTTGCCCGAATTGGGAGGACATATGCCCCCCGGCCCAGCCTCGTATGCACGTACCAGGAGGCGCCAGAGAGTGGAATTGACCTTGCTCATAAAATTAGGACGGGATGGGTGCGAGACGTGGACGTTGTGACGTGAAAGTTGTGATAGCTCTCACGTATACCATACACTTGACAGGAAACCGGAAGGACTACCAGGTGCAAGGCACAAATTATAAACAAAAATGCATGGCGCACTGGCAGTTGAATGACCTGTTCAATGAATTGATGACATTCTATAAGAATACAGAATACGTACTAAATACTTTCCAACATTAACGAGCTTACCGGATTTAAGATCTTCCTCACCAAACAATACCATCGGTACATTCTACAAAAAGTAATAAAGGAAGGTCAATGAAGGTACTTGTAATGATATACAATTGAATTCTGCGTATTAAGTATCAAAATAAGAAACACCCTCTTTTTTGCATTACTACATTAAATTGAATGCTTCTACTAATTATCTTGGACAGACGAAGTACAAATATTTAGATCCCTGAAATTCAGGCCAATAATAAAGTGTAACCTAATTTGTAGTTATTTTGGAGACATCACTGAAGGTGATGATCAAAATTTTGGCTACAGGCACTGCATCAAACTGCCCACAGACGGAATTCAGTTTGCGCGTTTTATATTGCTATATATCATCCTTATATAAAGCTGCTACTTTTTCGGGAAGCCTCCTGTAACAATGTCACAAGCTTAGTAAAAGAACATCTTTCAGGTACTAACTGTGAGTTATTGATAATTCGCCTTTAATTTCCTGTGATGTCACTCATCATATTACACCAGTGTCTTAAAGATCCCTATAACAGTTAACACGTACTTAGGCTGTCTCACATTAGCTCAGTTAAAGTGTACCTAAAGTCTGAAAATTCAAAAATATATATTACAGAGCATGAAAACTGAATTCCAATGGTCCAATTCCCATCTTCACAGGACTTTCTTAAGCTGAGATATAAAATGTTGAAGTTTATTCACTTGATTTAAAAAGGTAGATTGCACAATAATTTGTGATGTCATTGTTGTACTACTCAAATTACAATCTTTGTATTTCTTTGTTTTTTCTGAAAGCCACCGCACCTTGTGCCAAAATGTGATCGCGTTCTTACTGCTATGGGGTGACTTGACTATATAAGCCCTCTCTGTACAGCATGTCATGCAAGAAAACAGGAAGCGGTCAAGGTCATATAAACATTTTTAATTTTAAAAGAAAACAAAGCATTTAATGTGAGTTGTACAACAAGAATGTCAAAAATTATTGCGCAATGAACTGTTTGGATTTAAGTGAATAAATTTTAACATTTAATATCTCAGCAATAGAATAAGCTATGACAATGGGAGTTGGACCAATAAGATTAATTTTGTAACCTCTAAAATATATATTTTTGAATTTTTAGACTTTAGGTCCACTTTAATAAACGTACTTTAAAGAGATATGGCATTCCCCACCCCCTCCCCAAGCAGGGAGTTGCATGATAGCAACTCCCTGGACAAACATATTAAGGAATTGGAGTTCGAAATACAGTTGTCAACTGCATTTTGATTGCCATTATTCAAATAATATAGCTTCACTTTTTTGGTCATCGATGACTTGTACAGTCACTTGTGTTCCCAATTATGCTCACGCACAGTTACTCCGTTTCAATATATATGGCCTTGCTCAAATTAACTCTGTGCAAACTACTGTTCCTCTGTCTTGGAGGTGTACTAGACATGTGTTTTTGTTTAAATTGGAGGAGGTGCTAAAAGTAAACTTAGTAGGGAGAATTTTACTGTCTGGATGAGATTAGAGAGCCTGTAAATATTACGTAAGCGCTACATACCTCATCTGGTTCGCTATTCTCCGTTTGCTGATTTTGTGAGCGTGTCCATCCTAGACGTTGGAGGAAACATAGAGCTGTGTGAATTCTGATAGTATTGGGAACCAAATAAAGAATTAAGGTGTAAGCACATACACGGACAGGGACTGGAGCGAAAAGGACCTCTTGTGGAATGAATGTTAACAACATGAAACCACAAAATCAAGGTACACCAACATTCTTACCAGGCCGTCTTGTAAACCTTTCAATATACCTTCTGATATACTAGAAAAAGGCTTTGGTTTTCAAGCAGTAATGTTGTCAACAACCTTGGTTGGAAATTCATTTTTTTAACTTTGATCACTATTTGTGATAACATACCTCGTTGAAGTAGGAATAGACAAAGAACAATTGCTACTAGACACATCGGTAACACAATAGCCAGTATCCACAAAGGAAATCGTCTGACATATGCCGTCGTCTGATCAGTTACTTGAGGTGCTGTGAAATGAAGAAAATCATTGTATTCCTCATATAGCTGAAATATATGCAATGTTTTCATGATGTTTACTTCTATCTATTTGTAACAAATTGCTTCTGAAATGTGCAAGTCTTCATTACTGATGGAAGAAGCGGCATTAAACGAATGATCACTGGAAGGATATACTCTTTCCAAATGTGGCAGGATGATTAAAAGGAAGAACACCAACCAGGGAGCTCTCACGACTCCCTGACCAAACCAGATTGTGATGTTCCTATCGGCTTCCCTACAGTCCAAAAAAGCCCACACTTGGCATTTAACGACTAGATTGCATGTTCAGAATACACAATGAAGAATTTGAGGTTTTGAGGGTTGCAAGATTAACTAAAGTAGTGTAATAAAGCGATGTCTTATACCGAAATCAAGAGTTAAAATTCTTTAAAGCAGGGGGCGTAGCTAGGATGAAATTTTAGGGGGGCCTAGGTAACAAATGGACGGCCGGCACCGCTGAGGGTCAGGTTTGTTAAGACTATCTAAGCGGAGCGCCACCATCAGTTAGCGCTGAGCGTGCAAGAAAATTTTTGGCTTAACAAACCCTCCAGATGGCCGGAAACGGCACTTCCCACGTGTTTTAAGCTACATGTACCCAGCCTTGAAATTCGAATCTCATGTCTGCCATTTCTCAAATAATAGGAAAAAAATCAATCCATGAAAAATGGTAATACACAAGGCCGCACATACAAGTTTTTGCTATAGAGGGCAAAAAGTGGGCATTACTGATCTGTGGACTGGGGAGGACTAAAGGGAACGGGTGTCTCCCTCCCCCTTGGCGAAAATTTGTAATTTCAGGAGGACGTATAGATAGCAAAAGGTGCAACATTTGAGGGATTTCAGCTTTAAAAGGAAAAAGGAAAAGTAGTGTGTCCAAGTGCGACAAAAGTCATTTTTGAGAGCGTGGTGGATATGATGTGAAGCATGACCTCATCCAATGAACTCCGTTGTGGGGGAGGGTTTAAGGGAGGGGAGTGTTATTTGTTATAAAACGTTTACATGACTAAACTGGTACGATTTAAAAACGTTTTTAGGCCATTGATGATTGAAGCTACCTATAGCAACAACAGCAACATTGTAGCTATGCATAATCCCGCGTAACGCAAGAATTTTAGAAAAGTAGGCTAGAAATACATCCTAATAGAGCTGTTAATGATTGTTGGTGTGTACATATAGGCATGAAAATATTGATCTGCCTATTTGAAATTTTTTAAGATCTATTTTTACGATCACAGCTATTTCTTATATTTTTACTGCGTTTTCTCTGTACAGTACATTCTCAAAGTTGGAAACGGGGCACTGAAAATTTCTGGAGGTAATTTTGCCCCCCCCCCCCCTTCCCGCTGTGTACGGCCGTGGATATCATATGAGCTGAGATAATACAAGAATCATACTGAATTTTATGCATCCCTTTTCATTTATTCTGCCTGCAATTCTCCCGTATTCACCTTCTAGTATATCTCTGTTACATTTGTCCATCACCAGTAAGCAATATCCGGCGGTCCGCCGGCGGCCATTGTCGGCTCATGATCGGCCATGAATATGCAGTTGGCCGCTGGAGGGCCGTCGGAGGGCCATCGGAGGTCCGTTGGCTACATCCGGGTCAGAACCAAAATTGCATGATGGGTAAAACTTATTAACCATCAGCGTCACTGCCATCGGAGAACGGCCGGCGAACCACCGGACATTTCGCCGACGGATCGCCGAAGTGGCCGACGGTGGTCCGCCGACGGAGCCGACCAAATTTGCTGACGGTAACATATTTATTTTCTAGCAAGGAGGACATAGATCACTGTCCTGATGTAGGGGTCTAAGGTTGTCCCCTTCCCTTTGGAAATTTTTCCTGTTTTCAATGGTGTCTAGATTAAAATGGTGCTGTATTTGTCACAGACTCAAGTCATCGGTATATTACTTGGTTAGACTTATAATACCACCAGTAAGTCTTTCAAACTATTTAACCCTCAAGGCAGAAGAAGGGATCATGTGGGAAACACATGAAATCCGGACCTTGCTGGCAATTTTACAAATCCGCCCGGACGCCAGTGCGAACTAGTACAAAGAGGACTTGTCGAAAACAATCGTTCTACAGTGCACTTGTCGTGGGCAAGGAGAGAGACACGACATACTTGTTAAGGATAAAAAAATTATTGGAACGCAGTACCTTACCGTACGGCATATTTTGTGTATGATACCGTATAGGAATGGTCGTGTAAGAATGGTCTTCAGTGTATGGTTGCCTTGTTTTCAGTAAATCAACCAGCCATCCGAAAGGCAGAAAGAGTCTAAACCTGACAAAGTCACATCCGAATTTGTCGTCGGGACGTTCAATTAATCGTCCAAGTAAATTATATGCAAATTAAACGACAGTGCAGACTATATTTAGTGAAAGTAGGCATTTTAAAGTTATAAGTTGAGTTCATACGTGCGCAAAATGTGTTTTTCACACATTATACGTTTTTTGAATTCTTACACATTTTATTTAATTATTATTATTATTTTTTTTTTTTTTTGAAGGAAATACTTCAAAGTTTATTTGCGTTCGAACATTTTTTTTTCTTAATTCTTACACATTTTACTAGGATAAAAAATCTGGGGGCGCCTGACGAATATCTTTGGACCTGGGCCCCCAGGCCCCCGTAGCTACGCCGCTGCTTTAATGTCATACAATCTGGATATGCATATAGACAGGCAGACAGAGAGAAAGAGCATTGACTGATAAATATTCAATATACAGTGGAGGGGCAGACGGCGAGAATGTAGAAAGACGTTTAGGCGGACAGTCGGATTTACAAAATTGTTTACACAAATAGTAAGGTACACACAAAGACACCCACGCGGTTAGACAGGCAGATAAACTATCAAAATACTACATCAAAGACAGAAAAGCAGTTCACAAACGAACAAATATTCAAAGCAATTTACACCGTTATACTATCGAATGGTAAGTAGTAAGGTGACGGCGAATATTAATTTGCCAATTTGTATGGAAAAAAGTTTTAAATTCTGCAGACTGAGACAATTACTTTCAAGTCATATAAATCAAAAGAGTAGACGAATGGCAGATGCAATTTCAGCCTTGTTAATGGTAGTGCCCTTCATGCCTTACCTTTTAATTTATATTGCGATCGATTATTGTTGATTTGGTTTGGTGCGTATTTCAGAGGGAATACACTTGACAGAGGTTTACAAGATAAAAGGTTCACTAGACCGAAGATCCTTTTTACCAAAAGTCCATTCCAGTTATAGGGAGGGATAGGATTCGGATAGGATTAGGGTTTGGAATGAATTATGATTTGTGTTCGAATTAAGTTTAGAGTTAGGATCTTTAGTCTAGTACTCTAGTGAGCTGTCGATATAGTGAACCCTGTCGATTTCAAAACGTATCTTGGCACCAATTTATCGCCATAGGATAATATATGTGGCCACACCAGGAAGTCAGGCAATCAGTTCCAAAAAGTTGTGACAAATTTCTGTGAATGAAGTGTTTTTTTTTTTCAGTAGGTCTATACTGCTTTTACTTATTAATAAAACTTATTTCAAAATTATCTTATTTGGCATTTGAGAAAAAATATCTAAAAGTAAGCAGTCCTTACCACTGGAAAAGATAATGTCAATTTTTGTACTTGACTGCAGTGCTGGGATGTTTGACTCTGATATCCTACATTCTAGGGTAATTCTGTCTTTCCGTATCTCTTGCATTTGATACGTCGATGTTAGAGTTATATCGTATACTTCCCCGATACTGCGTACTTCTACTTGCTGGTTAGTAAACGATATCAAAGACGCGTCTCCTTCATGGAGCGTTTTCCACACCAAGAGAACCTTCGGCCGAATACCATTAAGGGAACACACAAGAGTCCCTTCAGTTTCCGCGTCTAAGACACAGTAGCTATGCCCCGTGCAACCATGAACGAATGGTACTGCTGTCACTACGAATTGAATATTTATAAGCAAAACAATACTCATTTGAAATCATTAAACCTTTTTAATATGTTTGTATCGTCCCCCGTTATATTCATTGCACCGTACTGAGTTCAAATTTCGTTTAAAAAACAATGTTACATTGCACATAACCTATTGCCTAGGCCGATATGAAGGACAGTCGGCCGCTCACGTTAAAGTGATTACAGTCTCGATTATAAAAAAAAAAATGAAATTATTATAATTTAGAATAGATGGTACTGGTCAGTCCAAAAAACATAACATGGTAGTGATTTCGTGATGATGAGAACACTGTAATTCAGTCAGAAAAAAATCTATTTTTCTATTAAATAACTTTTACACAAATAAATATACAATTTAAAGAACTTACGTTGTTTTGCGTTTACATCATATTTTAATACTTCTACTTGATTAAAAAGGCGTTTATATACGAGTTTTATTAAAATGGTTTCATTTATATTGGAGTTTGCAAAATTCATATAACATACTCACTAGGGTATGAACTGATTTTCAATATTTTTTTAAAAATAATATGCTTTAATACAACCTACCAAAGACAACAACATGGTACAGCATCGCATTTCCAGTTTTATCGTTTTCGAAAGTGCATGCATAAAATCCTTCATGTTTTGCTTCAACTTGAGATAGAACTAGCGAACCATCTCTCTGCAACTCGTATTGATGAGAACGTACACTTGAAAATCCTTCTTGAAAAAGAGCAGCATATGCAAGAATGTAGAATACGTCACTCAATTGACCCGCTTTCTTCCATACAATCAAACTGATGTTATTTTCCTTGCATGTAAGTCTTAACAGGGAGCCTCTTTCGAGAAAACGGACGACAGGTACAAAACCCGCCATATTGAGATTACTATTTTCTAATAAAATGGTAGTTTCTTCCTTCAGAACTACTCCTGGGGGAGCGTCTGCCTTGCAGATTAGTAGATTTAGTACCAATGAATATGGGAATGTCTGTTGTGTTGTTGCTCTTGTTGTAAAGACGGAACCACGCTTTAAAACAGAGGACTGAAAAGAAACATTCCGATCGCGACCGGAGGTGCGATCTACCCAAACCAAGGAAACTGCTGGTCGAACATCTACCACAGTGCACGTCAATTTTGTTTCAGGATCTACTCTTAAAAAGCAGGAAGAATTTCTCTCTCCACACAGGATAACCACAGGGAAGGGTATAGTTGGTTTCACTAAACGTGTTAACAAACCAAAAAAAAAAATAATAATTGGCTACAATTTGACGTATTTTAATTCAAATTTTGTAAAACAAAATACACAAAATAATGATTCCACACAGTAACGCACAAGGTTCATACGTTCTTAGGAAGAGAGTTTCCATCTCAACTCTCTTACATCTGACATTCTTCTAACTGTAAAATTATTAACATACCTGTCACAACAACTCTGATTTGATGAACAACGGGATCCTCGTCTTGTGAAGGAAGCATTGCTACGGAGAAATAACCTTCATGCTTTAGTGCAACGTTGTTTATTATCAATGAACCGTCCGTGCGAATGTCATATTCACCCGAGTGGTACCCATCACCGTCTTTCACGCCACTAACCGTTTGCATTATCGTCTGTCCCTCGCCAATTTCAGCTGACTTATACCATAACACAGCATGAAAACCTTCTTGGAAAGAACAATTGATGGTTCCAGTGCTGTCAATGGCTACGAATTGAGGTGATTCACACTCTTCTTTGGATTTTCCTTGTACGAAAAAAAAAAAAAACAAACAAAATTAGCATACAAGCGCAAGTTGTTGATACTTGAGGTAACGCTTGTTATAAAATACGATAAGGTGAACAAAAAAACAACTTTTGTGCCAATATACTTACCACTTACACTTGACACCGTAAGAATAAGATAGAGAAAAATCCTACAGAAGCCCATCATGAAATCAATCGATCCTGAAAAGTTAATGAAATAGATTTTTTGTATGTTAAAGTGTAGATTGAAATATTTTATTCTACAATTTCCACTTTTGTCCATTTCCAAGTCCGTGTCCTTTATTACTGATACGTCGATGTTACTTTCTACAGAGAAGTCACTAAATACTTGTGCAGGGAACAAAGCTGTAATTTTGACTTGTGTTTGTGTGAATTCATTGTAAAAGAGACGTCTTAATTGTTTAACATATTATGGCGTTTAAGAATTAGAAAACGAACAACAAAATGGATAAGCACAGTAAATAACTGAACGAATATTAACACATGATAAAGATAATGACGTCTGTTAAAGTGCACTCCGCAAACACGTTTACATGTTTTATATGTATTTTAATTTTTCTTCATTAAAAACAACTTTACAGTAATCATTAAATAAACGCATAAACGTGTTTTTGAGATGGCGTTAAAGGCAGATTTTTATCGTTTTATAGTTTCTGAACGATCCTTGAAAAACGGATGACGATAATTATGGATTTTCATGCACTTACATAGTTTAATTGTCAGTTTTATTAATTTGTAGTACATTAGGTACCTATTGTTTTAAACACTTCATCGTGGCAAATTTAGGAGAAGGACAACACTTTCCATGCCCCATTAAAACATTTGCCAATTATAGGTTGGCATTATTGTTTTCATTGGAACGTACATGCAAGCAAACACAAAGAATGATATTATTATACTATAAATTGTCGAAAGACAAACAGTTTTTAATACATAAAGAGAAAGTTGTTCAGTTACTCACTTGGGAAAAAGTAAGTAGTTCAACATTTTGAAGAAAATTATTGAAATTCTATGACTGAAACGGAAATAATCCAGCTGTTATGTGCTTTAATTGTTATTCAACAGGTTTTGTGCCCTTCATATTTTCTTAAGAAATTTTCTCTGCTGAGGAAGATTTCGATCTTAAGCTGACTAGTCGTGACATATTTAATGGATTGATACGGAAAATAAGTCAACATTATAAACATACGGTATAATACTAAGAATACAGTGTGCTAACAGAAGACCTTGTTATTTCTCAGACACATCTTGATGTGCTGACTGATGTTAATATTTCAATGAAGGAGAGATCACTAAAAACACTTTCTCAGAATCTTTTCTATATCCAAACTAAGACCACGCCCCGTTTATCAAAAATGACTATCGAGCTTTCGCGAAGGAGCGCACATAGTTACCGCATAGTTTAAACGATGTATTAAGTAGGCTTCCGTACATCCTCCTTCTCTGAGAATATTGGATTGAATCACAGGAAGCATCCGTATCATCTGATAGTCATTTGGACTGTGAAAATTTATTTATAAGGCTCAACGTCTCAAATAAGTGACAGGGTAAAAATGACTTCAGTTAAACTTTGCCGTAAGCAACGGTAACTGACTGTATCCAAAAAACATGTATTTCAATGTCTTGGTTACATCAGTGGTGGTCTTTCAACATGTGGCAACGTCAACCTCTGTCTCAGAAGCATATCATAATGTTACTACTTCGGATAATTTGCTGCTGGAATGCGGTCAAGGGACAGGTACACTTAACAAGTGGAAATATTTTGGCAAAGTCATATACCTTTTCAATGTATCAATGGATAACGTGTTCACAAGGGGATCGTTACTGTTCGAAAACTATTCTATGCATATTACCGATTTGTCACTGTCCCACGAAGGATATTACGAATGTATTCGTAAAACACATGGAATTTACAAGCACGTTGTTCAGATAAAAGGTTTGTGCTAGGAATTTTTCTCTTTATATCAACTGTCGTAGAAAAATTGTCAGCATAGAAAGAAGCCTTACCTCGTTTAAACAAACATCTTCGTAAGTGCACATAGATTTATCAACAGGGCCTCCTGTAGTCTGAGCTGAGCTACGTAATCGGTTGGCGTGTAGCCTCCCAAGCAAATGTTGACAAAGAATTCCTCCTAGATTGCTGAGTATAGGGGTTTCTGTGTCTTCTCGGTTGAGTTTTTACACATTTTAATGTAGTTACAGGTCCATAGAAGAAGTAATATTGCAAAAACTGCTTAAAGTAGCTAAATTATCTAAGCCCTTACGTCGAGCGTCATTGACATCTAGGACTCTCCTTCACCATCAGTTTTACAGTATTTCTAACACTGTCCGATTCCAATCATGCATTTTAAAAGTTTAAAAAACTTCCTAAGGGGAAAGAAATGAGGTCGGATAACTTAATTCTACAATATCATTACTTGTTAGAGTGAATGGGAATATTTGCCAGTAAATGTCTTTTCAGGTACCAGCCTTTCCACAGTTTTTTTTAAGCAAGTAAGTAGTCTTTTTACGGGCACGATCAAGTAAGCAGAATCAGACTAGTTTTGAGTCGTGAAATGTTATTGACATGAAAGGCATTCGGGATGAAAATAAGTTTACTGGGTTACTTATCACGCGTTTGTTTATTCTCCACCTTTTGATCTAGTGTTCAAATGCCCATTGGAGTGTCTTATATCCATTGGTAAAATATTTACATTTTCAAGCTGTGATAAATCATGTACTCAAAATTTAGAAGTTTTGGAAATTTTATTAGGAAGTATTTTCAAATTATACCAAAAGTCTTGTAAAAGAGAGTCCTTGGGCCGGCAGAAATCTGTGCTATGTCAGAAAATGTTACCTACAAACGTCAATATTTCACTTCAAGAAGAAAAAGTTTAGCTGTACTCTGAAAAAAAACCTATTCAAATTTGAAAAGACTCTTATCAGAGGGGCACTGAATAGGAAAACTAATCTACTATTTAAATAGGTTTGTTTCAGAAATGATTAGAATTGATTCATTTTTAAACCGGACGTAATCAAATCTTTGAATAGATTTCCTATTAAGTGCCCCGTGGAATAGGCATTTTTTCGAGTGTGAAAACTCATCGGTAACTTTAGCAAACTCCGATAAACGTCAAAAGCTTTCTGACTTTGCACTGGGACGTTGTAGTAAAGAAGAAGTACTTAGTTTCAAATATTTCTAGATTACAGGCTGGTTAATTTAATCAGGTTTATAAGTTGTAATGTAAGTGACTGTTATATAAGTAATAATATAAGTGAATGTATACGAACGAAATACTTATTTTTCATCCTGATAGCCAAACGCTCAAAATATTTATTACTGAAGGGTATATAGGAACCTACTCTAGGACTTCCATCTATTACTCCCTTTCCCACAGTAACACAAATGCCATATTTTAAAATAATATTTGTCACTTTTACAAAAACCTTTTTAAGCTTTAATTTGCCAATATTAACTGCAAAACTAAAAAAATGATGAGGTATTTCATTACAAACTACTATAAAAAAATTCGTAATAGATTGTGACATAAAAATAGCAAAATAAAAGTAGCATGTCAATACTACTGTTTTAGGAGCTTGGTAATTAATAACTTAGCACTTACGTGCATTACTAATTTTAGGTAAGCCTACATTGCATTCAGAGGTGTAACGTAGGATAGACCAGATAACAGGCTCTTCATTATCCTTCCTTGGACATTCCCAAAGGCCTTCGAGAAATAGCAGCAAACCTTTTATTTATTTTAAAGGATAGCGGCAAAATATTAAGAGATATTGAGAAAACGGGATGGGTATATGCCCGCACCATTTTCGTTTCCTTTCAGCGATCTTTAATTAGAAAATCGGTTCAAAAATGTATTAAAGATTAACATTGCCACAACGCTTGAAGTCAGGGAAATATTCGAAAGCTTCCTCTTTTTGCTAACCTTACTAAAAATATCCTTTGATGCAGAGTGGGAACAAAAAAATAAAAAACAAGAGCATCATTTTCTTTCACTTAGAAGCATGGTTGCCGTAATTGCGGTAATTTTGATAATGTTACCTGTTGCAGATCACGAAATGATTTTTTGGTTAGTTTGGATTATAAATATTGTTTTAAAATTAACAGTGGCAGACTTAACACAGTTTCCAAAACAAACTTAAATTTCCCCTAAGACATCCCGTCGTTTTTATTGATGTCTCGAGTACCTTTAGTTTTTAGTTTTTACACCTTTTCCTTATATTTCTCTTAACTATAAAGACGAGTTTGCAAATGGAAATTATAAAGAAGCTTAAATAAAGAAGCGTATGCAGTTTCTTACTAGGAAGGAATGCAACACCTTGCTCTTTAAATGCACACCGACCAATCCTTTATCATTGCATCAGTGATTTTTTATGTTACTTGGTATTTGTAACCAATACATGATTTTCATGTGAGTACTCGGTAAATCGGTTCACCAACTTGGTTAAAGTTACATTTGTCAGCATATATCCTCACGATCTAAAATGCATTTCTCGCACCTCAGTGTATTTTTGTTTTATCAAGAAATACCGCAATTTTTGTTACATTTAGAGCATCTTTTTCAGAGCATCTTTTTTATCACCTATTAAGTGTACTCACCTCTTGTCTTTAAACTGCGATTTTTTTTTAACTTTTAGCAAGCGTCTATGGAGAGCTAGTGTTAAACCTGAAGGGTGTGAAGAGATGGTGGAAATATGTAAATAATATTGAATAAATGTGCTCAGATGATATTGCAGATTTTCCGTTATAGACTTCCGTCTTGTTCTTCCACGTCTTTCAAACGCCTCACGCCTATTAATGGTTTAATGTAGCAAACTTATCACGTGTTTGAAGCAACAAAATTTCTTCAACGGAATGTTCTTGAATTTATTTTAAGCCAGCCGGAACCCAATTCTATAACTACAGGTCCAACTACAGTGAAAAATATTTACTTCCTGAGAGATGGGAAATATTTAAATCTTTTTGCGACTCAAAGGGTGAAACAGTCTAAGGTCAATAACGAATGTGGAATGGCATTATTCTTCAGGAATACTGCACTCTTTTCACTGGGGTAGTACGAAAAAAAAACTTAGAGAATGCCTTGCGATAAATTTCGGAGTTATATGCCAGCTGTGACAATATGTCACCTAAAAAGTAAATTATTTACACTTTACATCATCAAGCTAAGAACGCTATATTTCCCAAACCAAGGAGAGCTTAATATCCTGTTCAAAGCTTTGAAACAGTGCCAAGTTTGCAATCACAAAATTTTCTTTACTCCGCCTTCTTTATCTAGATGTTTAGAGCGATTTAAATTACTAGAGTTATATTGAAACATTAATTTACTCAAAACCTAGATCAGCGATGACAGCATTCATTAAAATTTTAGTTACTTTACCCCTTTTAATAGTATGCTTTAAAACGCTCTGGTCAAATTTGAACCAAACCTGATCAACCGGCACGAAATGGCATCAATTATTTAATTACATTTGCTTTCTAACGACCGAAATAATCAAATCTAGTTAAAACTTAGAGCAGATACCCGCTTGCGACCGACTAGTCAGATTTTTTAAACTGCACTTTAATTGCAATGCTGGGTTATTTTGTTGATGCGCATTTGCCTTAAACACGCTTATGAATATGAACTAAAGGAAATTAATTACCACAATGGCTCATTGTTGACCGCACTGAAGTACTTCTTGAAACAAATAAATACTTATTTATACTGATGTTTTATGTCTACTCATTAGCAGTCGATCACTTAACCTAATTCACACTTACCCAATAAACAAAGTGGTAAAGTGCATACATATGCCGTTAAACAGATATAAGTATCATCTTTGATTGTTTAACTTTTCCGTACGGTATGATTTATAAAGTTTAAATAATACGACGCTAAAATGCTATAACATCAGCTTGACTGATCGGGTGTTGTCATTGTAAGATTTCATGCCGGTAACAACACAATCACACTTTAGTGATGTTTAACCTACGTTACACAACATATGGGATGAAATCAATGGCGTGTTATATAACCAAGCAGCTGTTTTTTGGAAGGAGAGTCATCGCATTAAAGTGATGCTGGCACCACCAAGGTCACGCAGTAATCTGTCATTTGTATCTTTCTCGGCATTTGTAAAAGACTTACGCTGGATTATGTAGTTCATCTGTTCATACAAAAGGGAAATGTAATCTGCAACATCTGCAGTAATTCTTGGGGTTTAAATTTGTCGCTACTGCCATAACACTGTCAGTCGCAGGCTAACAATTTAAAAAAAATGCATCTTTGGACTCTCGTTGACTCTGGTGTGTATGCCGATACGGTTTTACGTAAAATGTGAACATAATTCTATTACTGGTCATTTCACGAAACGCCGGTAAAATCTCCGGATTGTTGCGACAAAAAATTGACTTCTGCCTCTGCAGCTCATTTGCATAAGGTTCGTTATTTAAGAAGGGGCAAACCTCATTGATTAAATTCCTTTAAGGATCGTTTCGTGTTTTCTAGCGCCTATACTCCTAAATAGGTGGCGACGTCAACCTCCCAATCAAAGCATTGTTTTGAGTAAGCCACTTGTGATAGGATTACTAGACGAGAATGATGTTGTTAAGTAAATAATATCGAATGGAAGCCAAAGAATAAAACAAAAGGGTCTCCTTCAACAAAATAAGTAGATTACCGTTGATAATCTCTCGGGATTTTGTGGATTAAAGAGTATGAGCATAAACTATAAAATCCTTTTAAACTTCTTCGAAAAACAACTCATATTACAACAAGAACAAGCCTTCAGAATCGGGTTACTAGACTATAAAAGGCGGTAGTTTCTGTTTCATTATCTTTTACTCTTTATAACCAGGAAGTTATCATTGCAAATCCCTGTTAAAACTAAAAAGACTTTTATGTATATTCTGAGAAACCCTCAAACCTGTTTGAACACTTTGTGAAAGACTCTTTTATTTATCATCTTGTATTTCTAAGATATCATTCCACGTAGGACAAATGAACATATTGTGCATATACATCACATCACCAACCTTCAGTATCGATGTATTATTCAATGGAAACTATTCAGTAAACCATTAATTGAAAACACTGAGCTCATTCTCTAAAAATATTGCAGGAAAGCTTACAGAAGGGTAAATAAAGTGTTACTATTCAACTAAGAAATAAACCGGCCATTTCGATCCATTGTTTCTTTTAAAACACACCAACACAATTTGACTAGACTTACTACGAAATTTTGCTTGCAAATTTTCAGGTATTTTATTCTCTTCGTTTCATTTGCAACAGTAGTTGTTTGTAAAATGTCTCAATATGAGTCACTATTAAAGTTTAAACAAAGATTTATTAATTACCGACATCTTCTTTTAGAATTATTCCTTAGCGGATGGAAGTGTCGTGAGCCTGTCAACTAATTCCCAAGAAACACAGAGATGTTACACCTATCAGTTACTACCTTACATTAGCGGCTCGCCATAGGGGCACGGGGTGGCACTTGCCCCCCCCAAAAAGTTTGCAAAGAATGGTCTTCAATTTTCAAAAATAAAAATAGTAAATAAAAACATCATGTAGTTCGAGATGGGTTAGGCCCTCCCTTTTCCTTGAGTGGGCTTAAAAGTAAAGAAGTGAATAACTTTCCAATGCAATGCGAAGGTTAAACATTCATAAAGTGCTTTCAAAACAAAATTTTTCAGCGCGCTTCGCGCGCGTTTTCTCAGTTGCTTGTTTGTAATCTGATTAGCTTAGGCATCATAATGTCATTTACAGAGTGCAACGGTAATGCTGGAGTTAAATGCTCGTAGTTTTGCAGACACTTCAGAGCTTTCGGGGTCATTAGATACACAACCCATTAGCCGTGTTCATTATCATCCCCGACTAAAAGCAGTTTTGCCAGGGTGTCACATGGCCAGGTTAGCATAGGTATCTGTCTACAAAAAGTTGAAACGAGCATGAAGTCTAAAAGTATTGTGTTTCCCATAGAAGGAGAGGTTTCCCTTCTCTTGTCCAAATTGACAGCGCCGTTGGCCCACGAGCGGTCTTATGACTGTCAAATGGCCTGTTATAAGCAAAAGGTTCTCCACCTCTGTGCTAAAGTATACCGTTTCAATTGATTTAAAATAAGCACACCAAACAGTTAATGTAAGCTCAGTGTGATGAGACTTTTGACTAGTGGCCTAGCTATTTGTATAGAGGATGAGACGTCGTTCTGAGTTAGGGGAATTCCTCTCCCCCTTTAAAAAAAATTCGTTTCGGAACAGTACTGAGATCCAAAATACTTATAGTGCTATCATTTCATCGTTTTCAAGTGTCTTCATGCTCGAAATTTCCGTTAAAGAAGACAATCCAGAAAACCAACATTTTATGGCTTCTTGGCAAAGCTGAAACATATTGTGACACAATGAAAGAAACAATAAAATATTTAAAGGTGGGGCCCATTTTATACAAATGGATGAAGCCGCTTTGCCCATTTCACCTGCCTCTTACTCCACCCCTATGGAAGTACGGTAGCGATCGGTTGATATGGTTGTATTTATTTTTTTAAGTAGTCAGCTCATGACTAACTGTCTGAAATGGTTTTTGGAGAGCTTTTGAAAACTACATGGGCATCGCTGTAATACATAATAATAGCCATACTCCCATAAGCGTAGGAGGCGGGGGGCTGGGGGCAACAAAATATTTTTGTGAAAATTCGGGCAATATTCTGAGAATTTTTTGGGCACCTACTAAAAGAAAAATAATGCAATTATGTAGTTTAACGGAAATCGATACTTTAAAAAACTTCCTTGGTAATTAAAGTAAGTTCTGATTTGGATTGCACCATCACCTATATATTCGGTATTAATTCACCAGTGTGTTTTTTAATGGTTAAACTTATATATAATGATTATCAGTAGTGTATTTGAGGAGCAATTAGGCCATGCCCCCGTCACTGACGCCGACTTTTTTTAGTACCTAAAATAAAACACAAAATTTTACTTCAAAGGTAGCATATGTGGCACCAGATTGCATGTAAGGATACCTAATTTTTCAAAAATTTTCAAAGGTTAGGGGGTGATGCCTATTTTTTTCCTTTAGTACCTAAAATACGTACGGTAAATTTTTTAACACAAATTTTACTTCAAAGGTAGCATATGTGGCACCAGATTGCAAGTATGGACACCTAATTTTTCAAAAAATTAAAAAAAAAAAGGGGGAGGGGCCACAGGCCGGCGATGACACAACATAATGCCTGCTCCACCCCCATGAGAGAATTCTTGGCCACACCACTGATTATTATCATCATTATTGTAACGACTTCCCCCAGAATTATAACCAATATGGAATAGGTAGTAACGTGGCAAATTATTGTATGTAATTGACATGCGGTTGGATAACGGATGCCTATATGATATGTACATTAACATTTTGAACGTGCGCGGAAATTTTTGTTTCTATTTTTCGGGCAGATCGTTACAGCCCCCCCCCCCCCATCAACTTGGGCCCCTACGCCTATGAATACTCCTATTAAGGCTATTGTACTATACGGAGCTGATAATTAATATTGCTGGGGGTCTTCCGAACCTCCCTGAATACGGACTTGAGTTTGCCCCCCAAACAAAATTTCTTAGAGCCGCCCATGCTACCTTAGACAGTACTGTACTTAGCAAATGAAGGACTGGGGAGTACCTGATTGTCTGACAAGGAAAGACTTAATGTTTACAAAGCAACATTGGAAAACGCAATTAATTCCGTTTTTAGTCACGAAAACTGTAGGACGTATTGGAAAAATGGCAATTTTCCTTCGTGTAGCTTTGAATTGTATAAACGCATGGTATCCGTTATCTCGTAATTCAAAGGTAAAGAATGAACGGTCAACTGCCATATTATGTTAATCTTTTTGAGGGATCTTGTTTACTTGTTAAAGGTTATTGATATCAAAGTACACTAACACATTACATAATGGTCTGGTTAGGAATTCATTATACTAAAACGTTTTCCACACTCTAAAATCTGTTGCACGTATGCCTCCTGCTAAACTTTTGGGTAAAAAAAATTCTCAAGTTACAAAGTACCCATTGCTGGGTAACGATTAACCCAATGAGGGTAAGTTTTTACCCAACAGTTTAGCAGGAGGCATAGGTAACCAACCTGGGTAAAAGTTTATCCAACTGTTTTTAGAGTGCACTGAAGGTCAAGGGAACATCTAATGGAACAACTCTAAATTTGCACTACCGATTCTGTATTTATATATCTCAGACTTCAAGTTCATTAAATTTTGTGTTACCGACAAACTTCCTCTTAACGTAACAACTTTTGAGCCATTTCAAACAAGATTTACCCGATAATGTAAGTTTTTTTTAATTTCTCTACGGTGGCTCACTGAGAACTAAACATCAACACTTACATCCAACTTTACAGAGCACTAGCTGCATTATGGATGGGGGTCTTTTCCCCAGCCATTTATTAGAGCTTGTCTCCTATAAGTGCGTCTGAAAATTAAAATGATGAAAATGGAAGGAATCGAACACAGAAATGAGGATGGAATTTCAAACAGCGGTTAGCTGTTAAAATTTACAACAACGCCTTGTCAGGTTTGATCTCTCCATGCCCACCTATGGAAGTATGTCCCACAGTACTACATCGTACTACAACCTCCTTGCACCGCGATGCAATGGAAATCTCTGGCATCCAGCCATTTGTCATTTTCAAAATATCGTACACTCCCTCCCCTCTCCAACCCGCTTTTACAAACATCGCGGATCCAGAGTCTTTGAGATAGGAAACTGATACTTCGTTACAGGGTTGCCAAATGGCAGTTTTCACTGCCAAATTTGGGTAATTTTGGCAGTAAAACCTCGTTTGTCAGTAAAAAAAAATTATTTGGTACTAAAGGTAGAGTTTGGCATTGTTTTATTTGAATTTGGCATTACTGAGACAGCCCCGCACAGTGTCAAACAACTTATACAGTATAGACGATAGACGTGTTAGCGCATGATTCTCCACCCATGAATGCGCAGAACTAATAGCAGTAGTAAAGGCTATTCCTGACGTGTTCTAGGTCTACAAAGGAAACTGAGCATAAAAATACAAGCAAAGAAGATTAGCTCCATGCTTAAGCGTACCACAGGTTACTGCTAGGCCTTTTGCATGTGACGTCACAGAATAGCACACCCTCGCAAAGGTGAGCATATAACCAGTGGCGTAGCCAGGATTTCTCTCACCGGGGGGCATGCAGTATGTTGGGAGACTGGTCTAAGGCGAGGGGTGTCCCTCTCGCTTTTGAAAATTTTTGAAAAATTAGGTGTCCGAACATGCAGTCTGGTGCCACATGAGCTACCTTTGAAATAAAATTTGTGTTGGCAATTTTGCGTATTTTTAGGAACTAAAACAGAAAGAAAAAAGAAAAAAAAACCGGCATCAGAGAGGGAGGTGCATGGCCCAATGGGGTGTCCCTCCCCTTTGAATTTTTTTGAAAAATTCGGTGTCCTTACTACATGCAATCTGTTGCCACATATGCTACCTTTGAAATCAAATATGTGTTAAAAAATTCCATATTTTTAGGAACTAAAACAACAACAACAACAAAAATCGGCATCAGTGAGGGAGGACCACGGCCCAACGGAGTGTCTCCCTCCCCTTTGAAAATGTTTGAAAATTAGGTGTCCTTACATGCAATCTTGTACCACATGTGCTACCTTTTAAAGTAAAATTTGCGTTAAAAAATTTCCCTATTTTAATTAACTAAAGCAAAAAATCGGCATCAATAAGGAGGGGCATGGCCAATGCCCCCTAAATACGCCACTGCATGTAACATTGCAACTCACATCAACACAAATGCAGACTGCTGATTCGTGTACCAGTAGGATACGCGCTCGTGAGAAGTCTACGTCGTGCATGGGCGTGGATCATGGGGGCGGGGGGACGTGCCCCCCTCACTTTTTGGAAGTGGACATCTCCAATAAAGCCCCCACTTTTTCAACAATATAACAGATGGGGGACATTTCATGCATATTTTCGGGTTCTACAAGTCATGATATACTTGGTCAGATTACATCAGAATTTTACTGGCATAAAAATAACAAATAGCATATTAAGATTAGACCATGAGTCAGATTGCAATCCAAGCGTTTACTACCTGACACAGAGAGTAAATTATACGATATTATTCGTTTGCTGCTCTTGGGTGAGCAGCCACGTATGTGCAGGCTCCTTCCAGTGACTTTAAGTGTGATCTTCCACGGACGCCATGGCGGTCTGACTATGGGTCTATTCTCAACCAGCGACTACAGACCTTATTTATGCGAAAAAAGAATGTATCGTACTCGTTGATTACCTCACCCTACCGCCTATGTTATATTTACTATTGCCTTAATACAGACACCAGCATACAAAATGTTGAAAATACCAATGCGGGGTGGCATATTTACATGCTAACATTTAGTGAATTAGAGTATTAGGAAAATGCTTATTTTCATCGAGAACCTTTTACAAACGCTTTTCCAAGTCTCATAGTAATTCAGCGATTCAAATGATTCTATCATAATTCCACTCATTGTTCAATATCTCTAAGACCCTTCGGCCTAGACAGAGCCTCAAAAAGAAAAACAGTACCATGAAACAAACCAAAGGAGGCAGAAAGAATACATTTGGTTAAGAGATCATTTTTTTTTTTGTTGTTGTTGTTGTCTCAGGTGAGCATCCAGCGGATCAAAGGTTGTACACTGCTTTATCGATACCTCGGCGTTCGGAAATGGCACCACTAACTGCACCACTAATTGCAAAAGAAATCATGAAATATTACTCCAGTTCTGCCGTGACAAATATCTCACCTCATTAGGATATGAATTTTCTATGCATCAAAAATGTCTCCAAACTCCCCAAATAAAATTAACAACCAAAGAGGCACTTTTGATTTTCACTAACTTTTATTCGTTAATCGATGAGTTCACAAAAGAGTCGTCAGGTGTAAGTCTATTTAATGCATTCGAAGCTACCGGTACGTGGTATATATTAACAATGGGTGACCAAGTTTCACCTTTATGATAACAAAATTGATAAATCCTTCAAAATATTTGACTACCCGTTGTCAAACCTTGGATTTCTACTAGCTACTTTGATTATATACGTCCTGATTGGATTATTTTGCCTATACGCTTTTCTGCCTTTTTGAAACATGTAAATCAAAACATTCGATTTCAATGTTAACAACCACTTTTAAACCCATGATTGTGCTGCAAGTATATTGGCCTACATGCTAGAAAATTCACTTCCCTTAATTGCGACATAAGCCCTGCAGGAGTAGCTTATTTATGAAAACTTGGTTGCTCAAACGGGTGTTTAAAGCAACTAAACGGGTTGACGAATGCCGGATCAAAGCTTAAAGAAGCTAAGATTGATGAGCTGGGAATGACCTAATTGTTAATGCGCATAAGTATCACTTTCCGTGAAAACACAAGCTATGCACATAACAGCAATGTTATTTTGGCGGTGATGTACATCACCTCAAGTCTTAAATTTGCGGTTTGAGCAATTACAGAAATATACGAAAGCCCTAACCCACCTTGTCCAATATGTTACTTGAATTTCTCATGTTCCGTAAAGTGCTGAGGGAGTTCTCACTATGCAGGGATCAATAGCTGTGGTAATGTGTGAATATAACGTTACGAATGCAGAAATGAGCTTGATATTCCATATAAAGCGGCAGCCGGTATATATTGAAGACAGCAGTCGTTTTGTAAAATAATAAATTGCAATGTTTCCTACAAACCATAACAAAAAAACATATGAAATCACAAACCAGCTGCTGTGAAAAGCTTTACCTGACACTACAGTGTCCGGTAAAAGCTCTCTGTTTTCTTTTCAAGGTGTAATCATCTGTTGAAATAAAAGTGATTCTGCTTGTTAACAATCACCGCCCCCCCCCCAAAAAAATATGCACGAAGCTATTTCTTTTTATTCAACAATGGCATTAGGCGTATTCACTTAAAATTACAAGGTGTATGTGTGTGGCAGTTCAACGTAAAGCAGACGTTAGTTTCTGTGCCGAAGATGTGTTTACTTTTAAGTATCGGTAATCTCAATGTCCAAGATTAATAATTAACCGACGGGGATTCTGAGTCTAAACTAATATAGCCCAGATAACTGTCAGGTTGTTAACATAACCTAATAATGGCTGTAAAGTTTAGTTGTAAAGTTTGTCCCTGGTAGATAACCCTTTTACACGTATAGTACAATGCGACACAATACGACATAATAAAACACTTGAAAATAATGATATTTATCTTTCTAGTTTAGGCGCAAATACGAAACCACAGGACAAAACGCGATAAAAGTAATTGAAAAACAGTCGACACTCATTCAATTGTCGCCGTGTGATATTTTCTGTGACCAATCATTTTGATCAAACTGTGTCCTTTTGAAATAACGAACAGTGAAAGCTCTTAGAAAATAGAAAAAAGAAAATAGAAAATCACTAATACCCTATTGCCTTTTTTGTTGACTAGAGAAAACAGCAAATGATGATTGAATAGTTCGGCTGAAAATACTTCTTTCATGCTGAAAACATTTGGGTTTATACTAAGCAAACGTGTTTGCATTCTGTGCAATCCATTCTAAGAAACATTTAAACATGAATTTAGCTTAGGCTACTATTTTACAGGAATGTTCATATAAACATCCTGGTTAAATTTGAATGCAATTCCTGTGTGTGGTTCTTGAGTTATCAGCTGATGAAATTACTGCATTTCCATTTGTAAGTAGAACCAGGTACGAGCGACATCGTTACATCACATTTATCATCAACTTTTACAGACAAAACTCGCCACGACCCCCCTCACCCTTCCCGTCACTCCCAAGTTAAGGTCTTGTTTGTAAAATACACAAGGCATAGGGATTTATATATCCTGACATTCTCAAATTGCACCTTACACCCTTGTCTACTTCAAGGTCAAGCTAAAAGAATACCTTCATAGCAGGTGTCGAATATGTACTCATCTTTGGCGTACATACTCTAACACCTGCGAACAATGAATAGATCCTCCAATTTCGTTATATCCATGACCCAATATGATTTTACTCACATCTTGACCTCTGCTGACCTGATATGACCCCGAAACACTACCAAAAAGTGCATAACAAAAAGAACATGTCCTAGGAGGGAATCGTACCCGTCTGCGTGAGAAACTAAGCTCTAATCCGTTACGTTATCAAAACAAAACCCGTTCAGTATATAGTATTTCTAATCCTCTTATAGTCACAGCATCCTTTACACGTGTTCAAAATTAGGTAATTCAAATAAGAAATACTGATATAGTTGAGCTTGTGAAAAAACAATGTTTTTCTCTATAGGTTTTTCTTTGGAATGGTATAAAATTCTACCTTAACTTTTCGTTTGTGACCAAACGCCGGACACAATTTGCAGGTACCGCCCACTGTCTATTTAGTTAACGAGGTTTTCGTAGTTTCACCTCGGATGACCTCAGATGACCTTCGACCTCCAACAAACCCAAAGGGTTCTCTTTCTCTTAAAGGAACACATCTAAATGCCAAGTCTGAAAAGGATCCAACATCCCTGTCTCGAAATATCTTATTTCTCAAGGTTTTCACTTTTTTAACTTCTGTTAACCTCAAATGGCATTTGATTTCCACTGAAGACAATAGGCTCTTTTTTTTTTAAATATGATGAAGTTATATACCAAGTATAAAGGTTGGCTGTCATTGGTATCTTGAGATATCGTCTTTACAAGTCAAGCGTCACAAACACACACACACACACATACACACAATCGCCCACGTGATTGCAGAAAATCCTTTTGCCTTCGGCTAGAAAACAAAAACAAATAGACAAAGTGTTGTCTATCAATGTAAGCCTCTGGTCGCCCTCATTGTTTTAAGTCACTTTTGATTAAGAATATAATAGCTTCATCTGTTAATGTTTCGATATTTACTCATCAGACTCGAAGAAAAATTTCACTAGAATGCTTCAATTGAGTTCCCCTTTCAATATTAAAAATGATTAGTTTGCCGTAAACCCCTTATTTAAGGTGAAATTTGAAAGAAATCATGATTATTTCAGAAGGTGTAAAATGAATCTCATTTATCCACCTTATTACTTCATAGCTTTCAGGGGCGGATCTAGGGGGCCGACCCGGCCCCAGCCCCCCCTTTTTGAAAATGCAAAAAAAAAAAAAAAAAAAGAGAGAGAAAAAAGAGAGAAAAACGGAAAGGAGAAGAGCTAGAGAGAAGGACAGAGAGTGGAGTGATAGAGAATGAAGCTGCAATTAGCAACCGCGAAGCATGGGAGTCATAGCGCACAGCAGATCAGTTTAAACGTCGACTGGGACGTTCACACGCATGCTATCTTACTACACATGATTAGATACAATCAATACGATACAATACCGATACAATACCATCAGCCAATCGAAAAATACGTTACGAGACAGTGTGCATCAGTTGGGATGGGCTGCTATCAAGCCTGGCAAGTACCATTTCCGGCCATCTGGGATGTAATAATACTTCAAATTTTCTTGGAACGCTCCGCGCCAACCTATGGTGGCGCTCCGCTTAGATAGTAAACGCAGTGGCGTACACTGGGGGGAGGCCATTGGGCCATGCGCTCCCCACTAATGCCGATTTTGTTTTTTTAGTTCCTAAAATACGTCAATTTTTTAACACAAATTTTACTTCAAAAGGTAGCATATGTGGCACCAGATTGCATGTAAAGACACCTAATTTTTCAAAAATTTTCAAAGGGGGAGGGGGACACCCCCTCCCCTTAGACCCCTCCCCCAGGCCGGCGATCACACAACTCTTGGACTAAAAGTCACACCAGCTGAAGCAGTCCGTCCTCACAGAAATGTGTGATAAAATAAAATCAAACTTTGCATTTTGTACACAAAAATTGATCTTCTTGATGGCTGCTATCAAGCCTGACAAGTGCTATTTCCGGCAATCTGGGAGGTCTATTTTGTCAAAAATTTTCTTATACGCTGCGCGCCAACCGATGGTGGCGCTCCGCTTAGATGGTATAGTGCCCTCAATCACAGGTAGAACAACTTCGGCCCCCCTCCCTTTTCAGAAATCCTGGATCCGCCCCTGGCTTTTCCCATTGTTGACGTGACTTAAACTTATAATTTTATTTTATGGTAAACAGTAAATTGCGCAATGGTTTGTGATGTCCTTCTTGTGAAACTCACATAGGCCGCTTTGGTTTCCTTCTGAAATTAACTTACTTTGAAATTTAATTAATATTTGTATGGACTCGGAAAAATACGATTTCCTTTTTGTAAGAAAAGGGCTTGTATATAGTCAAGTCATGCACTCTTGGTAACGGGATACTGATTACATTTTGGTTTAAGATACGGCATTTTGAACAACAGAGAGCCACAATTACTGTAATCAGACAACACTCCCTAAAAGACATTTTTAACTTTTTGCACTTTCTGCAATTTTGGTTACGATCGGCAAAGTTCTCAAATCTTATATCCCTGCAAAACAACGTCGTATAAATGTGAAAGTTACACTAAATAAATATTTTAAAACGTTTCATTTTTTAAACTGTTAATCTCTCTTAAGCTTGAATAATTTGTTTTTTCTTACACTTTATGCTATAAAATTCAATTCTCTCGACTGGCTAAAAAAAGAAAAATGGATACATTCCTTGACTAAATTGTATGGTCACCATTAGCATACTTTATAACACAGTTTCGCTACTTGAACTTTTAGTTGATGAAGCTAATTTTCGTTTCATTTTGAAATATATTACCTCTAAATGCCAAATTGGGAATGCTGAAGAAAGGTGGAGGTCTTGAGTGTACATTATTTTTCATTAGGTTACCCAGCCTTACACCATACACCTTGTTTAAACAACAATCTGGTACTTCATCATTCTCGATGACACCCTTCGAAGTAAATATGCAGGCGCGGATCCAAGGGGGACTTTCCCGGCCCCAGCCCGCCTTTTTCGCCACATCAACAATAACAAATACGCAAAAATTAGCATAATGTTAATCTAGGAGAATATTCAAGGGAGTTCTCAGCACCCCCCCCCCCCCCTTTCGCAATGTCTGGATCCGCGCCTGAATATGTATGTTTAAAGAAAAGAACCGAGTGGCAGAAAAAAGCAATTATTAATTTAAACTAGCCATCTATTGATAAGCGATACGTGATCACTGTCTGGGTCCTCATCCTCGTCCCTGAGAAATCATATCATGTGGAAAAGAAAGTGAAACATCCATTTGTGTATTTGTCCGTGTTTGTTTTGAACGGAATCACTTTGTAAGCGAGTTTTCACGGACCTGGATTTTTTGTGTGTGTTTGTAATGTGTCTACAAAAGCTGGTCACCTGTTTTCAAATACAGACAATCATCTCGACCCTGTTCCCTAGCTTTATATTAAATAACATTGGAAATGCCCATTTTCCATTTATAGTTCCTTAGTGAATAATATGCTCTATAGTGATGACATTTCTGAAACATCTCATGGACACCTCATCTAATTTTTTTCTTGTTGGTATATTTTTGAGTCTTGTGATGAATATTACTGTACTGTCTAAAATGTGTAACATCGCAGGGATACAGATATTTTGATAGATGAAGGAGGAAAAGGAGTGTGTTACTATCAAGCGTTACGAGTTTCACGTATATACCAATGCTCAATTCACAGATACACGGACGTCAGGCTTGCTTTACAGCATCCATTGTTACCGGCCTCAGCGTATATAGTTAAGCCTTTTCAAAACAAAGTTATTAACCCTATGCTTTCAACATTGATACCATCTTGACTATTATTAGAGTAGCAGATAAAGTATGGGTCAAAGTTCGATCGTAATTAATTTATACAAGGAGATAGTAACGTGAAACTTAGTTTCGTTTTTAGAACGACGCAGGAACGTTATTCACTGTCAGGTGAAAATGAATATTTTATCCTAGGCCTACATCAGAGTATTCATAGATTTTGACAACTTAGAAGGAAGGGTATAATACTGCTTTGGGATATAGGTGATTTGACAAGGAAACTTTTAGCGAGATAGGAAACTTATTTCCAGTTTTCTTGACAGTAATGGCGTGGTCACCCCGCTTACGTAGTATCACCTAATGTTTCCTATAAGGGATAGGCGCGACCGTTCTCTAAGACATCTGTACCCGGCCCTGTCTCTCTACCAAAAATGCATCCTGATCGCAGGTTTTGGGGATCCTTGAGAAGTGTTCTATCAGTTAACTATGGTTAAGTGAGATCATAAAATGAAATCTTCTGAAAAAAACTAAGTCTTTGAAAAAACCTTGAGTTGCAAAGTCCTTTCGGTAACCATATCACTTGATTAAACTACAGCTATGGTCTTCGTGAATATTTCCGTCATCCCTAATGTTCTTCTTTTTATTAACGATGACAAAAATGTTACTTCGATGCAGCACGTATATACACGGGCCGTACATATATATATATATATATATATATACACATATACATATATATATATATATACATTTATATATATTTATATATATACATATATTTATATATATATTTCTCTAATTCGGCACTTAGGGGGAAAGTTGTTGTTGAAAAGTCGACCTTAAGGGGAAAAAAATTTTCGGGTGAAATATAAGTTTCGCCTTAACGTTTCCACACACTTTTTCTATAGGAATACGTAAACTTACAAGGGCGCCCTCTTAGATTTACAAACTAGATGCCATTACTTCAAAGTTGTCAAATTTACGGACACCTAGCTGTTAACACGAACGGATGGCTGGCCATTGAAATAACGTTAATTTATATGTTTAGACGTTAGGGCGAATTTATTTCTTATGTATTTTATTATCTTTTTTTTCGCCCTATGTACAAGCAGATAAAACAATTTCCCCTTAAGGTGGGAATTAGCGTTATATATATATATATATATATATATATATATATATATATATATATATATATATATATATATATATATATATACACACACACTGTAAAAACAGTGATTAGGAATTAAACACTTTTCTAAACACTTTCTTGACCCCACTTTGAAAACACGTTTACACTTTAAACACGTTTAGGAATTAAAGACATAGTGTTTAGAAATTAAACGTGTGTGTTTAGGAATTAAACATGTTTCCAAAGTGGGGGCAAAAAAGTGTTTAATTCCTAAACACGTTTTTTAGAGTGTGTATATATATATATATATATATATATATATATATATATATATATATATATATATATATATATATATATATATATATAACTTCAAGTGGCGATGTGTGCCAACTTAAAAAGTGCAACTTTTTTTCAATCCCCTCTTAAAATAGATAGATAGAGACGAATAAACCGAATTTTTGTATTGTAAAGAGGTTGTCACAATTTTAGTTCTTTCACAGAGTGGGCACTGACTCCGTATATTTTGCAGTATTAATTTTAATATAGTTTATAGAAAACATGCAACCAATACCTAAATATAGTAAGATAATCTTCTTAAGAAGACTGTGCTTTTTTGTGCTTTGCACGGCCAATAAAAGATGAAATAAACCCCATAAGTCAATCAATTAATAAACCAAACAGCTCTTGAACTTTGTATTGCATGCAGTGCTTTTATTTGGCTAAATGCCAAGGAATTGTCGATATTACATTAAAAATAGTCGATAAGTTGCAGTTCAACAAGTTTATTGCTACTAACTACACTCAGGGGAATTTATAATTCCGTTTTGAAATTCGTCTTATTGAAATAAAATATGTTTTTGCATAAAACATTGGATGAGGATAATCCATTTTACGTGAATAAAATCCTATAAAGGTTGCTCGGATCGTACAAAAGACTTCCGGAAATGACAATGAGGCCGGAGAAATAAAATAACGACATCTTAAAAGTTCTAATTACTAACCGTCAGGGTGTATCATTCTAATTCTAGATGACTAGAATCATGTAGAAATGCTTACTTGATTACGTATTTATCGAAGAAGTAAAAGCAACCTTTGAGTGAGATCATAATTAAAACATTTACTATACGATCACTCTCTATGGTGAGATGTTTATTACGTCAATAGCATATATCAGGCCTGTGCAACGGTTTTTAATGGGCAATGTTCCGTTTCTGTAATTTTCTGAGGGCTGTCCTAAGGCAGGGAATAATGAGGGAGCACGTGTCCAGCTTCAAACTGATTATATGCAAATGGTGATGCCTTTGAAAATGTTTTAAACATTTATGAATGCAAAATTTCGGATACACGGTTTTGAGAATAAGGCAACCGGGATCTTCTAAAGGCACCAAAAACTGAATGCATCCTTTGCGAAAGCTTGGAAAATTTTTCCAGGATCTAATGAAATAAATCAGGACGATGAAAGTTTGCACGTTTATCAGCATCAACACAGAACGCGTTTATTCATTTCATTGTCTTATCTTTTCAAATTCACGAAAAAAGAGAGCTTTTGTTGTGTTAGGAGCCAAGAACTTAGTCCCTCAGTTCTGCTTAAACAGTATTTTGCGCTGCTTGGAATAAATTGCCTAAGGTTGTGCGTCAATTCTCAAACTCTCCAAGCTGAATCTAATCCACAGCTAAAGATGAATCCATACTTCAAATATCGATCTAAAGTCATTTTTTTTTCTATATATTTATATATGGCAACCAGTACTGTCGATTTAGGTTTATTGATTATAGTGAATGGAGTATTCAACTCGATGATTACAGACTGACTTGTTATCTTCTGAAAAATTGTTTGAGTTGCAGTCATTTGATGGTCAAAGTCAGATCCTTACAAATTTACACAGGGAGATGATAGAATGCGTGAATTTAGTTTTGTTTTAGCAAGGCAAGTATGGGTGTACGAAGCGTTTGTAAAGTTTCGCGCCATTACCTTTATTTTTCTTCTAAAAACTAGAGGGTAGCCAATTCTACTCAGGTGTAACTGTACAATGAACAATGGAGACATTCACAAGTAACCTTGTTTAATGCCCATACATAACGCATTGATTTGCAACTTGTAACTCACGAGTATATCTTCCGGAGTGCCATCTCACCATCTTGACAACTTTAAAAGGAGGATTCTGCACGGTTTAATAAACCTACCACAGTAAAGACAATGGAACACATGGGAGTTTTTGGTTAACGAAACAAAACAAATGTCATTTTACTGCCTATTAAATGTAACAAAACGAAGATAACATATAAAATAAGTGGCATCTCCAGATGCGAATATACAAGGGGCCGTAAAACGCCGGCCTAATAGTTACAGAACGAAAAGAAACAAAACAAACAAAATGTTTTTTCAATTTATTTTCTGTAGATCAAAGATAAAAGATTGTCTCCTTTTCACACCCAAAGTGCTTCAAGGCTCCTTAGTTTGCTAAGATTGTTTAATTAGATTCCAACACGGCTGCAAGGGTTTTACCTTGTATATCAATACCTCACGTGCTACAAGCCCCTAAATAGAAGCATCGCTCCTGTATTGCGCAGATAAAAGAGATCCTGGATAAATTTCTGTGAGAAATGGTCATAAAAACCTAGGTAAATTTAAAGGCATTTTCCAGTGGCTCTTCACAAGGGTCCCATGTGAAAGAGAAAAAAAATTCAGTTCATACACTCTTAACCCCGTAGCAATACTATTTTCCTAACTCGAGTTATCTAATATTAAAGACTACTTATTTTTGTCAAAAATATCTCCAGTTCTCATCAAAGTCACAGAATGTTATGTAAAGTGGGTAAATTGCCTCAAATTTCTCTTGTTTTCCTTTATAACTGAATGTCCTGTTGTCCTTAAAATTTGATACGTTGGAATGTTTGAATATCTTTCCATGTGGGTTTGGCATAAATCTACACCATATGTACGCGATAACAAACAAAGTTGCTAAATATTCCCTACAACAGTGTCAATATCAAAAAGAATTTCAATGCTTTTTAAAATTTATGGGCAGCGATGACATCACAGATTTCCCATAATGCACTTTACCTTGAGAAAACATTGCATTTATTTGAAAATTAGTATCTTCCAAACGCTACAAGCTATTGAGATGCGGTTTTCACGTTCTAGAAGAGAAAAAATTTCTGCATTTTTTGATGTCATTGATTTTTGTCGATGGCAAATCCCTTTAACTGGTTGCTGGTTTGGGAAATAGAAGTAGCCATTCTTATTCTATAACCTAAGTACTTCAAACTGTTTTTTTTTACTCTAAACGGAGAATGAAAAATACTTTTTACTTTCATGAGGGGATGGGGGCTACAACCAATGACAGCTTGATAGAGAGGGAATTCAGTGCTCAGATTTTTGCATACCCCGATGATTACAGACTCGAGTGATTACCTCACTCCACTAAATGCAATACCTAAACAAAAGATAGGATTAGACTGTTGTTCATATAAGAAATAACTCCCAACGAAGTGCATTTCACTTTGGATCACAAGGATTTCCTGAAAGAATACAAGACAGATGCTGTCGCGCCAGTTGTAACTCCTTCATATTGAAGAACTAGGGTGACATTTTCCTAGGCCCCGAGGCAACCCTCTTTAGGCACAAGGTCCTCTACGATGAGTTTAATAGGCAGTCAACAAAGATTTCTTTTGAAACATTAGCTTCATGTAACAAATCTTTTATTTCCCTGGGAGGTCTCTTAAAGTTTTTAAAGAGAATACTTGGCAATAAAGATAAATCAAGAAGTCGACATTACTTTACCCATTTTACAACAGGCATATTGGCACGCAATTTAAAATGGCCATTCAGGAATTTGAAAGACTATGGTATACCAATTTATATTGGGGATATTCCCTTTCCCCTTTGCCGCATTTTGTTCAAATTGTTATCTTTAGTTTGTTTAAAGGGCATTAAATGCTGTCCAAAATTGCCTCAGTGTAATGCCGACAAGTTACGAAGCACTCTATACGCGCAGAGGGATTACAGCCATCTTAATCTCCCGCTACAGGGTTTCGCGGGACCCAGTCAGGGCATGTCTTCATTTTACCTTTACAGCAGGGGTCGAATATGTACTGCTCTTTAGACTTACATACTACGAGTGTACGCAATATTGGTATAGGAGTAATACACGTCTGCCAAGAGGCCACGTTTTCATTTACAATCGATCCTATCAAGAATGTTAGCAGCTTCCTAAAAGTAAAGGCTACATGACCTTGGCTAGAACTTTAAGTGAGGGCGCATGACGAAACCCTTACAGCGTAGGAACCCTAGCTCACGTAAGGGCCCTGGAAAACTGTTGTGAAACGTTGACCAATGTATTCATTTGATCTGTCTCCGAGGTAAATTTGGTCTGAGTTATAGCTACCACAAAACACTCAAATTTTAATCGATATTTTTCTCTGTCTCATTGCATAGGTGTTCATTACCTCTATAAGATTTATATACTTCAACCTCATCAGTACTATTGAAACAAGTTGTACTTGTAATAAAGGCAGTGGCCAAGTGGTTAGAGCATCCGACTTGCAGCCGGAAGGTCTAGGGTTCAAATCCTGGCCGGGTCATACCAAAGACTCTAAAAATGGAACCCACTGCCTTTGTGCTTGGTGCTCATCATAAGCAATGGAGTAGGGAAAACAAGCCAGTGAGCCACAACTGGAAAAAAGGCCGTGGTCGTCTCGACTTGAACCAATTGGTTGGAAAATGGGACGTTAAACCTCATCTAACTAACTAACTGTAATAAAGGCATTAGGAGAAGACGATTCACCATGATTGGAGCTTGAATTCATTCAAAAAATTGAGTCATACCCAGACGAAGAGTCCTAAAATTAAACCAATTTCATATTCCTTCACTTCATATCTTTTAACTATGCTATTATTAAACTCATAAATCCCGCCCACCATATTTCTGTCACATGGCAACTGATAGGTACAGAAAACTCGAACGGAAGACTGAGTTTTGTTGTCCCGTTGTTTTAAAATACACTTTTAAAACAACGGTTGAGGTGAAATTAAATTCGATTTTAAGCTTGAAAGAACTTTCTTAAATACAGGACTGACTAAACGTTCTATCTTCTTTATTTCGACCACATCATTTTAGAACTGAAATATGACTTATATGGACTTAGTTTGCCTTTTGTCGTTTGCAGATAATGTGCACATTATAGTAACGTTCAACAAATGGTAACAAACAGATTAAAAACAAAACAGCACCTTTGCCGTCTCCGTAGAAGCGTTTCTTTCCTTCAAAGAGATTCGTATTGCTATGAAATCACTCAGCCTGTTAACAGTCAAGTCTAGAAAAGCAGCGAGAAACCAATAGGTATAGTAGACCTATAAACAGCACCATACGTTGTAGCCTGCGTTATGTTGTGCATGCTAATCTGTAGTCATTATATAATTACATACTGATGGTGTAGTTCAATAATAAATGCATGTTAATCTCTGCAGGGAAGTTTCATTTACTTTAATACTCTGCAGTCTCAAAGTCCAAGTATAATCTATTTGAATGAGCTTGATAACATTGGATAATATACGACTGAAAGATTGTGATGTCACGAAAACGGACTGGCCTATACGCATGCTCTAAGCAGGGAGTTGTTATTCGGAAGGTTTAAAGGAAAGTTTAATTTATGCTAATACTCTAAGGCCCACTAAATCACGAGATTATCAGTGATAAGCTACTCATTCTTTTATTTGTTGGCCTCAGCTTGATATCAGTATGTTAGCAACACCATTCAGGTCTAGTGATCCTATCATAATTGGCTTAGTCAGGACAATGCTTTGATGAGTAGGTTTACGCCGCCACCAGTTTAGGGGCAGGTGCTACAAAACTCGAAACGACTGTTTCATTGGAATAAATCAATGAGGTCTACCCCTTCCTAAAGAACAAATATCATGCAGAGACAGAAGCCTAATTGTTGTCACACAATTCTGAAAGTTTACGGAAGTTTCCTGAAATGAGCAGATATAAAATCATGTTCACATTTTTATAGAAAACCTAATTCGTAGACTTTCATCCGCATGACTAAGCCTCCAAAATGCGATTTTTTTTTTAATTTTCCACCGACTGGCAATGGTATGGCAGTAGCGACAAAACCCCTGTCTTACTGGAGATGTAGCAGACGACAAATCCCTCTTGTATAAGGTACCTAATCCAGTGTAAATTTATAGAAATGTGAAAGAAAGATACAAAATACAGATTACTGTGTGACCTTGACGGTGCAAACCTTACAACAAAGCAATATGTCTCTTCCAAATAACAGCTGCCTATCGATAGCTGAGATCGATAAATCTCTGTGATAAAGATAGCTTAACTTTCTCTGTCTTTTTATGTTAAAAATTGTGCACCAAAACCTACCACAATCTGACAGTCGATCATAAAAGGCATCTACTCGACTCTCGAGTCAAGCCCAATTCATATAAAAATCCAGCTAGAACCTAGTCATTTGCTGAATTAAATGGGAGCTGTTACGTGTCAGAGGGTGGGGTGGATCGGTGAGGGTGAGGGAACTATGCGATACCGATTCACTCCTCAGTCTTTATCGGATTATTTTATTGTTTTGAAATAAGTGCAATACAATAATATGAGGTATTGTAAATACAACTATACACTCTTAAAACATCGGGGTTAAATTTAACCAGGATCGGTGTTCTATTTACTCCAACACAATCCTGGTTAAATTTTCCATGAAATCCTGGTTAAACTAACGCAAATTCTGGTTTAAGTAACTCAAATCCTAGTAACTTTAACCAACATTTGAGTTAGTTTAACCAGGATTTCATGGAAAATTTAACCAGGATTGTGTTAGAGTAAATAGAACACCAATCCTGGTTAAATTTAACCCCGGTGTTTTAAGAGTGTATGTGTCCGTCGGGTTGTGATAAAAAAAATGGAATAAATGAAATGATATGAAATAAATTAAAGGAAAACTTAATAGGGTCTTATTAATTGTTTGAAAGATAAAAAGAGAATAGATGGAATCAGTGGACAAGCATTGAACAGAGACTCCTTTGTGAGCACTAGGGGTTCTTAAATGGAGATGGAGTATTTGGAGAATACAGGATAATATATGCTGAAAACATATCACAACCTTTTATATATGCGCTTACAAATTTCTTTGAAATGTATGAAGTAAACAACCAGGTTTGAACATTTTTCTTTTGCCCTCCATTATACAGGTGCTACAGATTGGCTTACAAAAGGTTAGCAAAGCTGTTGTATACCTACAATATACTTTAATATTAGTTTCGTTTTATCAGTTTTATGGAAATGTTTCAACAGAGAAGTGCTCGTAAGACTTGGTTCTTTTTCCATTTTCTCTCAAACTAATCCCAACTAGGAGTGAGCAAAGACTCATAACCACAAAAAACCTTCTCAAAGTATGATGGTATCCTGATAGCATCCTTGCCATCTCACACAAAACGCCTTTACATAAACTATTACGCTGATAAAATGCCTACGCCCTATTATAAACTGCTTAAACGTCATTGTAATGAATACTTACAACCTAACCTAATCATTGGCCTTCATGAGGTTTCTTTCTTTTCGCTCTCTAAGTGTAAAAGAGTGAAAATATATCGAAACAATCTACTGCAGTGACCATTTTTCTGTTTTGAGTGACATTTCACTATCCAACGAGTGACATTGTTACTCATTTAAACTTAATTACTCCGATCAGAGTGGAATTTCAGTCGATTTCTACTCGATAACAGAGTGGTAATCGTAAGCAATCGGCTAAGAGTAAATTTAGCTCTTTTACATTAAGAGCGTACCAAAGAGGCGGTTTCACCAGCAACAAGCACTGCCTGGTAAAAACAGACTTATCGTACGCAACACCACATTCTAAAAATGTCCTAGTCAAATTTGAATAGAATCTAATCAATAGGGGCACGAACCGAAATCTTGTCAAATCTTTGACTAGATTTGGCTCATAAATGAAACGAATGGTTTCATTTTTGAACCATTTCTAGTCAATTTTGAAACAAATCTTGTCAAAAATTTGACAAGATGTAGGTTCGTGCCCCAATGGACTAGATTTGTTTAGAGTGCTGGGTTACAATACAGACGGTCTTGCTGCAACCTAACCGTTTACTATCAATGGAAATGACCCAACGTTAACTCTTTATCGTTTTTAGCGAAAATTTCCATGTAGGTCCTTTCACTCCAAGTCACAAGTAGTTGTGATTGTAACGTTAAACTTCAGTTCAATATTTGGATATTTGTGGTTTGTCAAAATGGCAGGTGTAAAACAAGTAAATGAAGCGTAGTCACTCCTCTTAAATCGTTCAGTGAAATTGGTCCTGTAAGATAAATTGTTCGGCATCTGATGCACAGGTCTCAAAGCAATGTCGACTAAGGCTATGAAGAAACCTTTGAGAAGTTAAAGGTGAATGATTCGTCTGCATCTTCATTCCCAGTATCAACCACATAATATGACTTCACTTTTAAAGCTCTTTTATCTTTTCTTAGCATCGTTTTAGTCTTTTTCAAAACTTATTCTCAGAATGCGTATACCACACACACGCACACACTTGACTACTTACATCGGCGGAATTAAAACATGAACGCATGGGATTATGTTTTTTTTTCTCAAAAAAAAAAATGAAATGAAATCGTTGCGTTCTTTTGAGAGCACCGAAAGACTAGACATGGAAGAGCTCAAAGATTCCTGCAAAGCCCGATCTTACTGTTTACCATGTCTTATTTTTGAGTCATAGGCACGTGACATAGGGACAGGATTTCTTGAATGGTAAGCAGTTTGAGGGTTCGACTGTTTCTCAGATTTGGTATAATTTGTCCGGGCGGAAAGGGGCAACTAAGGTAGACGCCGTGGAGGGGATCCAAGGTGAGAAGAATGGAAAGACAGCTATCAAACAATAGGCTGCAAAAGCCTATTTATTGCCTCAGCATGTTTGACACAATATTAACACTTCATGTACCGTGTTAAGTCCCAGACTAAAGGTAAAATTTG
>JAIZAY010001154.1:0-20152 GCA_029531755.1 Holothuria leucospilota
TTCTAGGGATTATTAGCAAAATAGGTTTTCAAAGGAGGAGAGAGGATGAACTCCCCGATGCGGATGCAAGACAATGGTGAAGGCAGTTGCCGAAACGATGACGAAGCCTAAATTTTTTGTTGTCCTACCCTTCTAGCTAGTCGGATCTTTTGGTTGTAATAACAAAAAGTTTGAAAAAGGTTGTTTAAAGGGAAAGCAAAAAGTAAGCCCTTTTCCGTTTCTATAGGTAAAGCCCCCCCTCCTCTCAACTATTATATCCTCTCTCCTTTCTTGATTGCCACATAATTCTTAAAAGAATTAGAAATGTAAAGATTTTGTTGCGTTTTGGTGCGTTTTTTTTTTTGAAAGATTTGTCTCTTCTAAGACCAAAAATAAGTCAGCTGTTAGGGTGACTTGTCGACGTTGGGGATTACATAGTTATCGTACCCAGTAACAAGGCCACAAGACGAAATAGGAAAATTTCTTTAACCGGTCGGCCTTCCCGGGGAGGGGGTGAACCCTTTCCCGCCTGACGTCATATCTCTTTATATTACATAAACTCTTACCTATAATTTTGTTCAATGCGTAATTCTGAAATAGAACCTGAAACTGTACACACCTCCTCTAATTCAGTGTCGGTTTTTTGTCGATTTCGTGACCGTCTCCGACCTAGATTTTTAGAAAAACAAAAACTTCATGGTGCTTTTTCAAGATAGTAACTAAACAGACAACAAATATATAGATAAAAAGAAACACATTTGTTTAAAACAAGACCGCGATGTGTTTCTATAAATCTGAATATGGTAAAAGGAATTATTGATAATACGCCACCTAGACAAATATTGATCATGATGTTTTTGTAACATCCAGAGAAAATTTCATTGTCATGAAATTTTGGACAATCCACCTTTCTTTCAAATTGTATTAACATTTTATACGAAGATAACTATAATGGTGCATAACAGCTTACCTCTTAGAATAAATAAGAAACAAACGAAGAGTACTAGTAGACACACAGGTATGACAATAGCTAGGACCCACAAAGGAAAACTTCTGATCGGAGATAATGGTGCTTCAGTTACTACAGCTGTGGTAAAATGAAATATCAAGACCAATATATTTTCCTTTAAGGATTTCAATGAATTACCCTAGCTTGCCCTTACAAAAAAAGTGTGGCATGCCACATGTGAACACACGTAATCACGTGTGGCAGATCATATGAAAATACATAAGGAAAAAAGTGTGGTTATGCGTGGTGACACATGTGGTATTGGAACCAATCTGACACACAGGACCACGCTTTCCCTGCATGATTGTCACACCTTGAAATCTGGGTCAAAGTGGGGAAAGCTGTGTCAAGTTGACACGTGTGGCAAACCAGGGCAAAGTGTGAAAAGCAGGGCCAGTGAGCGAAATAGAACTTTTGAATTTACTTTACTCAGCACCACACTTCTCGACACATCTCCACACTTTGCCTACTTTACCCCAGTTTGCCTCCTATTACATGTGTAGAAGCGTGACTTTCGGTTTTCCACACATTACCTCATGTCCAAACTGTGAAAATGCTGATCAATGCATGACACTTTGGAAAAGTGTGTCAACTGTTTATTAATGACACACATTGTCACACAAAAAATCACAGAAATTTCACCCCTCTCCACATCCCACCATAGTTTTGCACAGTTCGAAACAGTATTTTACGTGTGGTATTGGAACTTTTGCCACACAATTTTTTGTAAGGGTGGTATTAGCAACTCTTACAAATAACTACTTTTGCCTGTAACTTCTGAAAGTCTTTGAACCTTTTAAATGAAGAGACATTGGTAAGAACACTGAAGATGGTCAAACTGCGATCCGTTTCCCTATGCCGTAACCAGTAGAGTGATATAACACTCCTCGCCCTTGTATAGTTGGCAACATGATTCCACGAGATTTGGTTGATTTTTAGAACCCAGATTTGGTATAAAGAAGTTACATGCTCTAAGTGGCTCCATTAGGAGGTGCTTTCTAGAGTTATTCTTCACCTATCCTGCAACTGAGTGACAGTGAGATCTCTTGCCTAATAGAAGTTTAACAGTTACACTCTTAAAACACTGGGCAATAATTTTGTTGGGCAAAAGTAATTGCTTATATGTTGGTCAAACTTTGCTCGTATAATGGTAAAAATTTCCCTTCCCTGCACGTGTATTGTGCTATCCAGCTATTGGTTAAACTGGAGGCAAGCTTCTATTCAACGGTTGGGCATATTTTTGCTTTAACTGCTTGTTGGAAATTAATTGCTAATTGGCATAATGTTTGCTTAAAGTTGGGTAAAGTTTTGGCCGCAGGTTTTGCCTCGCAGGTCCACACGCTAATTGATTCGACTTTGTTTCACATTTTATCTCATAACCAGAATATGGTTCATAATCTCAAAATTCCTTTTGATATATTTGACATAGGCAAAAGAGGAAAACTCGTACATTACGTATGGCCATAAAATCGAGCTCTGTTCTCATAAATTGTTAAAATAAGACTACAAACTAGCACACATTAGAATCAAATTCCACATATTTCGGACTTATCACCAAACAGCTATCGAATAAGAGTTCAGAATCTTGGGTATTCTCTATCACGTCCGAATGAGAGTTAATATAGCAGACATTGAAATGTTATGCGTAATGAAAATGCTATCTTCACTCCTGTGTTTGAACGATACGGAACTGCTCAGTAGTTCTCAGTCTGCAAACTAGTGTTTTAATTTTAAAAGAACATCATTATTTCACAGACATTCTTAAACCTGACTGTTCTGGACATCTACGAAAGATGGTGATAAACCAAACAGATTAGGCCGAGACATTTGAAATGTACATCGCAATATAGGAACATTTTTGTAAAGTTTTACAACAGCGGGTATTATATTTTGATTTACATTGAAGACATCTCATAGTGTAGGCTAAATGAAATGACACTAATTACCATATGTTTACCCAGAATTTCATAAGTTGTTTCCAGTGATAGGGGCCTAGAATTAATGGTCCAATATAAAGTGCACAGTAAACATCTAAAGATAAACTGCCTAGAAAGTGGTTAATGTCTTTCCCAATACATTAATAAAATTTCAACAACTGTTGTGTAGAAAGTTCACCCAACTCTCCTGGAAAAGAAAAGCCCAGCATGCATGCAGGCTATTCTGAAGTAAGGAAAGCACCAACGGTTAGGCAAAGATGGTTAATATAAAACCAACGGTTGGTTAATGCATTTGTCCAATAGCTTGATGAAAGAAGTGCCCAACATCTAGGTACCTTTTGAAATGTTCATTTATTTGATAGTTGGGTAATTTTCTTCCCAAAGGTTAGGTTCAAACTTTACCAAATTTGGTTGGTTAAAATTTTCCCCAACTGTTTAGGTTGTTAAACAGATGCCCAGTGTTTGGCAAATTTTCCCCATTTTTTTAAGAGTTTACGGTACTTCATGCATTCTCGACACAAACGTAGGCCTACGTTTTCACGACACTGGGGTAAATATAAAATACTTCACTTCATACGTTTAGTGCAATGGCGAACTTTATTTTGCCTTTAATTTGAATTGTCATAAAATGTTCCAGACGACTTTATCAGTATACGGCAAGAGCTTTGATGAGTTTGTTGTGACAATTTATTTTGAACACCTAAAACAGCATTTGTTCATGTTTTTTGTCCGACGCTAGCAACAGACCGACTAGGGCCTGGCGTAGTTGCATCGCTAGCCATCCCAAAAAAAAAAAAAATTTTTAAATTGCCAAATTGGAAAACCCCCAAAAATACCAACAATTTTTCAGTACGTAATGAGTTATAAAGTCAGTGACTGGTAACTGGGTCAAGTGGCACACAGAGCATAGCTTACAGAAACCATATTACCTTTTCGGAAAATGTGGTGGATATTAGGAACTTTTTTAGTTCTGACAATCTCACAAGTGAGTCGTCTGTTCACTAGTAGTACTCTAGTAAAATTGCAATATTGTCTCGTTTTTGCATTAAAGAAACGATTGAAGTAACATAATTCTTACCGCTGGCAAAGATCATGTCGAATTTAGTAGTTGACTGCAAATCTGGGATGTTTGACCCTGATATTCTACATTTTAAGGTAATCCTGTCTCTGTTTGTTTCCTTCAAATGAAACATCGATGTCAGCGTTATGTCATACACGTCGCCGTTGCTGTTTACATCTAATCGCTGATTAGTAAATAATATCAAAGATTCATCTCTTTCATAAAACGTCTTCCATTCCAAGAGAACCTTAGGTCGAACACCTTTGAGTGAACACTTCAAAATACCTTCAGTTTCCGCATCCAGGACACAGAAGTTATCTTCCGTACAACTATGGACAACTGGCATAGCGGTCACTAAAGATAAAAATGACGGTCACTGTAATTAAGAAAGTTTAATTGTACACTTGAAAACGGACTTTTAATTTAATTAAAGGTGCAATCACGTCTTATGTGGCATTATGTGTAATGGCACTATGCCTTTGAAGCTGCTCTCTGGTTGGTTGCCATTGGTTTTTAGTTTTTGATCGCCAGCAACGCATTACGAATTGATACTGTTCAGTCCGAAGGCCGAAATAAGTGAAGAGTGTATTAAAAAATACTTTAATTCAATTGAAGTAATTGTTCTGTACATTAAGACCCGTATCTAATTGTTTCATATTTACTGATAGTTTCCTCAAAATTTTCATAACATCTCAGAGAGTAAAACTTTACCTTTCAGAATGACCCTGATAAAATTATCATACTAACTGATTTACACTTCTGCTGAATCGCCGAAGGAAACTATTGTTTTTATATTTTCTATTGTATAGTGGATAGCAAAAAGGTTCCAAACCTTTCACTTTATGAAAGGAAAACTAGTAAAAGATTTCGATTTAACGCAAATGAATGAATAAATGAATGAATGAATCATTGAATAAATGAATGAATGAGTGAATGGATGAATGAATGAATACATGAGTAGGAAACTAACTAACGATCGAATGAACGAATGAATGACTGGAATGGTAACTAGTGATTACCTTTTCGTGAATCCATGAAAATTTATATATAAACTATGAATCCCATTAAATCATTTATAAGCACCAACATGCCTAATCAACCTACCAAAAACAAGAACATGGTGTAATACTGCATCTCCGGTGCTATCATATTCAAAAACACAGCCGTAAAACCCTTCGTGTTTAGCTTCGACTTCAGGAAGAACCAGCGACCCGTCTTTCTGCAATTGGTACTGCTCAGCGTAAAACATTGGTATATCTTCATCCAAGACATCATAAGCAATGACTTCAAACTTGTCACTATTTTGCACTGCCTTCTTCCATAAAACCAAGGACAGATTAGTTTTTGAACACTGGAGTGTTAAGCGAGAGCCTCTTTCAAGATGGTGCACGATGGGTACGAAGTCTGCTAACATGAAGTTACTATTTTCGATTAAAACTGCAGTTTCTGTTTTTAACAGTACTTCCGGTGGAGCGGCTGCCTTGCAGATTAATAAACTGAGTACTGATGAGTAAGGGAACACCTGCAGGGTTGTCGCTAATGTGCTAAAGATGAATCCATTCTCTGAGACAGAGGTCTTGAATGAAACGTTCCTATCCCGCCCTGCCGTTCGATCTAACCAACGTAGGGAAACTGACGGTCTTGCATTCTGAACCAAGCATGTCAGTGTAGAGTCATGTGGCAGCTGTCTATGACATACTGTATTCCTCTCCCCACATTGATCGATGATAGGAAAGGGAACAGATGGCATCACTGAACGTGCAAGTAAAGAAAAAATAAGCTAGAATCAGGTTATTTTCAATATTTACACTTTCAAGTGATTTTTAGCAGAGTAATCGGATTTTGACATTTCACAGTTTACTATGACTAATGCATACAATTACTTATGGTGCGACTAGTTACCTACAAGATGCACCTCACTTTAATAAGATCGTCTGGATATTGGATTAACGTTTCAATTAAAGATATCTTTTATGTGGTTTTAATTTTCATTTTATGATATTTACTTAGCTTACCTGTAACTATAACTTCGACTTGCTGGAACACAGGATCCTCATTTTGTGAGTAAAGCATCACAACAGTGAAATTATGTTCATGTCCTAATGTCACGTTGTTTATCATCAATGAACCATTCTTGCAGACGTCATACTGACCAGAAGTATATCCTGGACCATCTTTTTTTCCATCAACCATTTGCAGAATCGTCTCTCTCTCGGTGAGATCAGGTGAATTATACCATGCAACTACATGGAAACCTTCTTGGAAAGAACATTCGATTATTCCACCTCCACCAAGAGCCATATACTGAGGTGATTCACACATCCGTATTGATTCTCCTAACAGAGAAAGAAATCCTCTTTGAAATCAAGATAACGCCTGGCACAACAGGAGGGAGAAATACATCTGAAATTTACAGCTTGTATCTATACTTACCTTTATGGTTAGGATTTACTTACCAGTTGAACATGACACCACTAGAAGAACATATGACAAAAAGCAAATGGAATCCATCTTTAAGTCAATGAATCCTGAAAACAAAATAAAGAGAATCTAATCGTTATACTTGATTTAGACAAACTTTCGTTAAACCACCTGATTAAACTACAGAATTCCTACCAATTCTAAGACCAAGAATACACGTCAAACGCCATAAGAAAATGGTTTCTCTTGTTTTCGTCATACTTGAAAGAGTTTACGAACATATTAGCCTATTTTACTGACAGGATTGCACTAGGTGAGTACAAAGGAGCCCTCCATCGTCGAGTAAGAGTGGTCTCCCGTATAGAAAATTTTTAAACTTTTTAGACTGGGGAACATTCATGACTAAAAAGAATACATGATCGCCGGCAGCATAAGTTATAAACACAGTTTTCTTGCTTTTGCTCTGAAGGAGGTTGAACACTTTGCTTTTAATAGACTATTCTTTTCTTAAGTTTCTTCATTTTTTTTTTAATTTCTTTTCTTTAAAACCCGTAATTTTTAAGCTTCCTTCCATAAGATTCCAACATTTTCGTGGCGCTAAGAGCGCCAAACGTTTTCATTTGCCATCTTCCGGGGAACTTTTCAACTTTGGCCGATGTCTGGTTAGCGGTTTCACGATGGCCAACCTTAGCTCTCGTTGGGTAAATCTTTTCATCGATCCTGTTTACTAATATCACCATGAGTAGCCAAATATGTACGAGGTACATGTATTTTGAAAAAAAATGGGGAGCACCAAAAATGTTTGGCTTGCGTATGATATGAAACATGTAAAGGTTGCGGTAAAATAAAGCAAAACATCCCAGTCTTGTTCGTTTCATTTCTGAACGAACCATCGTGTCACCTTTCCTGGTGGTATGTCGTCGTAACTTTACAAAATGTACAAAAACTACTGGCAGTGGCGCGCATTGAGTGACATGTATGTACAACGATGGAGAGAGAGATCGGTTAATTCAAACAAAATGTAGGCTTTAAGTTGTGAAATAGTTATTCGGATTTCCTTTATGAATTTTTCTAGTAGTTCAAATCGACAGAAGTCTTCATCAGCAATATCTGAAACGTAAAGGAACGTTCACATAAAATGGTGTATTTAAGTATAAAGTGCATTTAACATACTAACAAAAGACTGCACATAAATTATCAACGGTGCCCTCGGGAATTTCCGTCGAGAGACAAGGCTATAATCTAAGCGCTGGGTGGGAGAGAGGTAACCACCCAAAACCAGGACAAAATCTCCAGCGAAGGATGGTGAACACAGGGTTTTCGATACGCTTATTTATTTCGTCGTAAAGTTAGGCCTTTCTTGAAAAAAAAAATCAAAATTTGATTTGTTCTCCCAGAAAAGTAGAAACTTAGGTTTTTTATTGAAACCATGATAAGATTTTCTGTTCTTATTGAAGTAAATATGGAAATTTTGGTTTTTGTTGAAGAATTTCCTTAAGCAAAATCAAGTAATCTTTCGACAGATCGAGGCAACTGACCGCAGTTGGGATTTACATAATTCATCCTATCTAGTAACTTAAAAAGACTCCGCAAAGAATTTGAAAATTTGTCAAACGGATAATGTTGTGAAGGGGAGGGTTCTTGCCTTACTTCGGAGGATCATAGCCCCGACAACTCACATTCTAACTACACGCCTGGACTATTTTATTCCTCGAGGCAAACAACAAACTTAGAAAGAGTTCCTGATATTGCAATTATCCCACTTTCTCTTATTATTTCTTTTAATCTGCTTATTTAAATATTTCATACGAACAAACAGACTCAAAAATTCAGGTCATTAGATCAATGGATTCAGAACTGTATTATTAATTACAAAGTTTCTAATGTCGTGAACCTACCCTTGAGTTTAAACATAATTCAATTTCATATTAAAAGTTAAATGACATTTTTTTAGGCCATTTAGGACAAATACCACTGAACAACATTTAACTCTGACTTCATACCCTAGAGTCAGAAAGAACTTATAAGTTTAAAACTTTTTCAAGAAGTTACCACATTCTTCTCTACATATCATGTAACTTAAAAGGATGGTCTGGTGACCAGTTTTGGTGCTTTCAAAAAAAGCAGAAATTTTTTTTGTGTTAGGCAGTGAAAACCCCATTTCAATAGCCGCTTGCATTCGGTAGATACAAATTTTTGAAGAAATACTACATTTTCAGTTTTCCTAGTGCATGATGGGAAATCTGTGATGTCATCTGGGCAAATGGATTTGATGTAGCTTTTGTATTTCTTTATAATGTTGATATCACTATATTGAATATTCCATAATTTTTTTTTTTGCTGTACCATAAGTATGGAACAGTTTTTCACTATATCTACACGGAAAAATATCTAAACATTCCAACGGTATCAAATTTCAAGGAAAAACAAGGTAGCCAATTATAAAGAATAACAAAAGGAATTTGAGGCAATCTGCCTACTTTGGATCACGTTTTGTGACCTTGAGGAAACTTGGAGGTATTTCTTATTAAAAGTAACCAATCTTTAGGAAGAGATATCTGAGTTAGGAATGGAGTTTTGATATGGGGTTTGGATGACATGTAATGAAAAATTTTTATCTTTCATATAAGACCCCTACACAATGCCACCAGACAATGCCTTTAAATATACTGATGAGTGAATAGTGACAAAGACCGGATGTAAGATTGCGTGATCCTTTAGCAGTTCCATTTGACCTATGGTTAAATGAACAAAGGCACCCACAAGATATCAAAGACAGGTATTTTTCCATCAATTTTGAGACAGTCACCGTATGCTGTCAGCAAAATTTGGCCAACATCATAGGCGGATCCAAGGGGGGGGGGGGCAACTAGGGTCAACTGCCCCCCCTATGACCAGTCTAGCGCCCCTCAATACAAGAAAAATGGCCCCCTGCGTCCTAAAAGTTAAGTAAAAACTGCCCGAAAAGTAAAAAACAAAAGAAAAAAAAAAAGGTCCCCAGAATTTCGAACCGTATAGCTATATATAACTATGGCAATGGGAGTTGGTCTCCGAAATGTAGTCGGTCAAATTCAAGAGTATGCGGCCCCTGATTGATGTTGGCGCCCCCCCCCCCCTTTTCAAACTGCCCCCCCCCCCCTTCAGCTAGGGGCTGGATCCGCCCTTGGCCAACATACATTTTGAATGACTTTCTAACCTTGCCATATAGCAACCAGAAGAACCGTTTAGACGTTTAGCTTGCTGTTATTCACGTGCCCTGCTGTATATGACTTTCTAGTACATCTACAACCAAATTATGGCACAAGGCATATCTGCTTACTTGACGTTTGCCCTTCGATCTCTAACCTATTACATTATCCATTACGAAAGCAATATTTTAGGTAAGTTATGTAGTTGCCAAGTTCAAAATTATTCGGAATTGCGTTTTGGAAGCAGTTACAGTCACATTTTTTAATCACCCACAAGCAAACCTACATACATACTCGCACATACACACATTAAGTTTCTGAAGTGAGGTGAAGTAAACCTACATCTTTTGATAAATTATATTTTGGAATATAAAATAATAACCCGGCTTTTTTGTCGCTCTGTAGATGATACTTAATGCTTACCTCAGTTTTGCAACAGCAAGGTGTTTCACTATCAAGTGACACATCCGCAATTATGGAAAGATTTTGACATTTAAATTACTAAGTACACTTTGGCTTCCGTACTTTCATAATTGCTGGTGAGCATAGCGGCTGTATTTTGTAAATGCTCATTATCCTCTTTGCATCTATGGGCTACTAAGCACGGGCTAGTGAAAACTGCCGAGAAAGCATTATACCATATACCTCAACTGCGCATTTTCACTCAACCAAGCGCATGTATTAGCAGTTTCGTAAAAGATGCAATATAAAACACTAGTCGCACCTTTGATAACATTTCTATATTTAGATTTATCGGAATCTATGCGTCTCGATATTTATCATACTACTACCGTTTTGGACCATTTAATGCTAGGGTGCGGCCATGAAGTCGAGTCTCACAGAAAATGGACATATTTTGAGCAAGTAATCTACCTTCTTGATATAGCCGTGGATAGCAGGTTTACTAGGAACTCGCTACTTATAAAGAACTATTCTATGCTCATCACCGACATTTCACTGTTCCATGAAGGAATTTACAAATGTGTCCGTGGAGAAAATTTTGAAGTTTACAGGCACCACGTCGAGGTACAAGGTTTGTTCGAAGAACTCATTTGCCTTAGTCTGCTGAAGCAACTAATATGCGTGATTATAGGATAAATATTCTTACATGCACGGTAATATTCCGCACCACCTAGTTGTTATAAACATCCATAACCTTTTAAACAGTAAGCATAGTATGAACTTATGTAGTTTGAATTTATGTAGTATTAGCATTCCAGACTGCTTTGAAGAAACGGAAATGTTCATAAATCAAACAATAAGTAGTATATTTCGTTTGTTGGAGTTTTTGAACTACTAATACACGCTGTTTCCATATACACAGCGTCAAACCTGAAGAGACTCTCAACGTGATATTTATCACGAAAACTTGAATAGTCATTTGATTGTTACTAAGAACGAAAAAAAAAATGGAATGAAAAAGACCGCAAAGAAAACGTTGTCGATGAAAAAATGAGAAACATTACATGTTTTAATACGTTTAATCATCCGAGGTATAAGGAACTTTGCTTAGGTAAGGTATTAAGAATAAAAGAAGCCAAATTTGTCTGTGGACCAACAAAATGTAAACATGACGACATTATTACAATTGCTAATCTGGTTATCTTAAGATATCTCGTAACTTCCAGTAAAATTAGTGCTGAAACTATTGAAAATCATCTTTTTTAATTTTCTAAGTAAATGTGTAAGCAAAGAGGAGTACCTCATTATTAACAATTTAGAGCATACAGAATATGTGATGATGTTAAATCTATGAAAATAAAATATAAATCAGTCATCCTTCCAATCTTAGAAATTACAATTTTCTTTTATACAGAATGTTATGAATTTTGAAACAATTGACACTATGCACATCGGGAAAATGATTCTGACAACATGTTTTTAACAGCATTTCTCTCTTTTTTACGACTGATCACCTTTAACTAAACTTAATAGTAACGGTAGCAACAGCATTGCTCTAAATATTTTGCCACAAACTATTTTGTTTCAATATGAATACATGGCCTTTTATCTACACAGCCTCAAAGAAAATGGTAACTATGAAGTATTTTTTTCTTTTATTTCAATTCTCAACTAATCAATTTAACACGGAAATCATTGCTGTTATGGTATCCTGTTATCTCATGTGCACTGACAATTCATAAAGTTCAATAACTGTCACAAATTATGTTTTTTTTTTATAAATACTCGGTAGACGTAAAAACATAAAACTCTTCATAGAATGATGTATAGGTATCGAAAAGAAAGTACCTACGATGCAACTGTCAGATAAAAGGCTAAGAAAAATTGGCTAACCTACAAACGTAAGCAATAGACTAAGTGCATTTATCCCCTGTCTTTGATCTTCAGTTAATCATACCATTAGCACTAAGTTTCGTAATAATATCTTTTTATTGTGCTTTTACGTGCCAAAAATTCTGATTTTAGTTAAGGCGTAATCACCATAGTAAGCTTTTCTTATGAACCAAATATTTTATTTCGTTACAATGGACTACTCCAGCTTACTCTTTGCTCGAGATTCGTTATTACATTTAAAGAGACACACGCTTGTTGTCCATTAGTCAATGTACTGCGAGTGGGCAAAAAAACTGATTACCAGAATGTTATTCCTCCTCACCACTTCCATGGGGGAACAGAAAAGGAAATAACAAAAAAGGGGAAAGTATTGAAAAGAGTAACGAGAGCCATCTTTCCATACAACATATTTCTCATGGTTAATGTTCGGTACGGTTTGGGTTGACTTAAATCTTCATTACATCCGTTTCTGGCTCACAAGATAGCTACAAAGTGTCAACAGCAGACCTGCGGAACAGAGTCCACGCTAATTCTCAGAGCCACTGTTGTAGACTTAAAAAGTCGGTGACGACTTCACCAGAAGGAGCGCAATGCCCTCAATCTAGATCTTTTAACTTTGCGTTAATGTGAAGGAAGCCCAAGAACCTCATTGGCTAGTTTGTGGTTATACAGAACAGTGCGAATTCTTGCAATTGAAATCATGCTATTGGCAGATTGTTCTGCCAGTATCGGGCTGGTATTGGCGGGTTAGTTTGATAATAGTGACATGTGACATAGTCACATAGTGACATATGGCATATGACATGGATTTTTAAGGAGGTCATTTGTATTCATGTCCTACAACTCACAAAGCAAGGATGCACTTCCCCTTCAGAGAATTATGAATAAATGAACAGTATACCAACAGTCACTTAAACATATGTAGTCAGTTGTAAAAGGAAGGTGACACTTAGTACGACTGAGACAAGCCAAGTTTGATGATTCGTGTACAACGGTGCGAAAAGTGGGTGTTTTGCCCTTATTTTGAAATTGGATGGAATCTCTACTTTTCCAATACAAACTCAGTCACTTTAGCAAAATATTTAGCAATTGGACACCTATTTAACCCCACTTTGTAAACACGTTTAAAATCTAGATATATTTAGCGATAGAAAATTACATGTTTAGCAGTTAAACGTGTTTTAAACAATATTTAGGAATGAGACACATGTGCTTAGCATCCAAACATGCTTACGAAGTGAGGACAAAAAATGTTTAGAAAATTTTGTTATTCTTAAACAACGTTTTAAAAAGTGTGTGTGTGTGTGTGTTACGCATTGTAAATTGCTAGTATAGTTTCGACATTATTCATATTTCCTTCAATATGCGACGTTTTGGATGAGATTTTTTTTTCCGTACGGGCAACCCTTGCATGGTTAAATTAAAGCTACGAGGATGGATCTCATTTTGTACATTACGACTTTTTTACACTCTCCAGCCTTTGCATATGATTAGGAAGGATTGTAACAGTAATAACAGTAATAACAACACATATTTATGAGCTGCGCATATTGCTGTTTCATATTCAATAAACATTTAAAAGTTATGTTCGAACAGATTAACAATAATTATAAAATAATCTTTGTACAAGGAATTTTGATAAATTTTAACATGTTGTTATATTAAAGGCTACCATTTATGTATTGAATTCCGTTACAAGACATTGAAATAAAACGAACTGCACTGACTTCCATGCATACAAAAATCCTAGGATTATTCAGCGTTTTGAGTTTGTATTCATTTGTGTCAGACCCAAGTAATGCTCTAACCAATAGTTAAAGAAATTTTGAGCTAAGCACAAATTCAGCAATGCAATAATCTTGTTTGCGTTGTTAGTGGTTAGAGGCATAAACAGGGTGAAAAAATAAGTTATATTAAAAGTAAAGATTTTTGTAATTAAGACTTAGATTTAAAGCAATTAAGACCTACTTGAAATTAAAATCAAATCTGGTGAACTCAGATAAACATTTATGAGCTCTGCTTTGTTAGAAATATAGTGCACGTTTTTTGTAAAAGATGTAAAATATTATTTGTCAGACATATTCTGCACTCTTCAGTGGCGTAGGAACCGGGGGAGGGGGCAGGGGGCCATAGCCCTTGCAATATTTTCGTGGGGGGCCAAATGACATTTTGCCCCCCCCCCCCAAATCGCGATAGTGTTCAATACATATAAAATAGATATGCACAGACTTTATAAAGTAGGCCCTGTCGTCTGCTTATCTAGACTGATGTCATGAAAACACAAACGTACTCTAATACAATAATCTGATTATTTTACAGGAAAAAAACCATCAATAACACATCTATCAAGGTCAATACTGATGCTATAAAAGTCAGTATTTCAACTTTCAAGGAAAATTCCCCACAACGGTCAATTGCAATTTCTGGAATTTACATTGAGTTCGGGGTATTTTTTAGGAAATCAGACATTTTTCAGAAATAACTTGCAGGAAACTTAAGGGCATTTTCCAGTGGCTTTTCACAAGGGTCTCAAGTAAAAGAGAAAAAAATCCCGGTCCATGCCCTCTAAACCCCGTAGCAATTACTCCTTTCCTAACTCGAGATATCTCATATAAAAGGGTAGTTTATTTTTGTCAAAAAATACCTCCAGTCCTCATCAAGGTCACAGAATGTTATGTAAGGTGGGCATACTGCCTCAGATTCCTTTTGTTTTTCTTTATAATTGAATGTCCTGTTTGTCCTTGAAATTTGATACCGTTGGAATGTTTGAATATCTTCCCATGAGATTTAGCATAAATCTACACCATATGCACGGCATAAGAAACAAAGTTTGCTAAATATTCCCTTTAGCGGCGTCAATATCATAAAGATATTCAATTCTAAGTCGAACTAATGTGCCTCGATGACATCATAGATTTACCATTAGCACTTCATCTTGAGAAAAACTTGTATTTCTTTGAAAATTAGTATCTTTCAAACGCTACAAGCTATTGAGATGCAGTTTCCACCTTCTAAACGAGAAAAATTTTCTACGTTTTTTAACTTATTGAATTTTGTCTCTAACAAATCCCTTTAAATTAACCCTGATACCTAGACTAGTTGAAATTATTTATAAGTTTGATTATTTTGAAGTCAATTATTAATTTCCGAATTTTCAACGACTAAAAAACTTCTTTGGTAATTAAAAAAAGGTCTGGTTTGAATTACACCAGCACCTATATATTCGGAATTAATTCACCAGTGTGTTTTAATGGTTAAACTTATATTATGATTATCAATGGTGTATTTAGGGGGCCATTTGGCCATGTCCGCTTCTATGATGCCGACTTTCTTTTAGTGCCTAATATATGTAATTTTTGTAACACAAATTTTACTTCAAAGGTAGCATAGGCCTATGTGGTATCAAATTGCATGTAAGGACACCTAATTTTTTTCAGAAACCTTCGAAGGGGAGGGGACAACCCCTCCCCTTAGCCCCTCCCCAGGCCGGCGATCACACAACATAATTCATGCCACCACTTTCTTGAGGGAAATCCTGGTTACCCCGCTGGTTATTATCATTATTATTGTAACGTCTTCCCCCCAAATTGTAATCAATATGGAAGGGTAGTAACACGGCAAAGGGTTGTATGTAATTAGCATGCGGTGCAATAACCGATGCATGCCTATATAAATATGTATTGCTTTTGTTTCCTTTTTCTCCGTAAATTTTTATTTTTTGTTGCTCAAAATTTAAATCGGAAAAATTGAATTGATCAAATATAATGTTTTGGTGTAGGAAGCGGGAGAAGGTCAAGAAATCGCGTCTGGTATCCTCTACCCCCATGTAAAACATCTTACGCCGCTGCTCTTAAAGTTGTTCAAATTAAAGTGAAAGTTTTACATCTCAAATTCCAGTTTCACTATGTGCTGTTTTTGTTACGGATTAGGTCACAAAAGCAAAGTGTTTTTATCATACCAAGCGTTTTATTGCTACCGATTTTGATTTACTGATGCATTGGCAGTGCTATACTCCATGTAAAAAAATTGTTGCTCACTATTGTAAAAGGATTTGAATAGTAATAAAACTGAAAACAATTGTGCTCCATTATTATTTGAATAGTAATAAAACTGAAAATAAGTTGGGTCACAGCCATAGTTTCAAGTGTTTATTTCCAAAATAATAATGATGATGATAATAGTTATGAACTGGATAGAGATGAAGTTAAGATTCTTTTTCGCGTGGCACATATTTCGTGTCTATGAGTAACGTAATGGTGCAAGTTAAGTTAACATTTTCGACAGTGGACAACTGTTGTCAGATATTCATTTCATAAGAATGTTTTTACCTAAAATAAGCCAATGATTAGTAGCCCTCAATTTTCTGTTACTTTAATCGTTGTGAAATCATTATCAACCGTTGCCTCACATTTTTAAATAATTTCAGTCCTACAATGTAATGGCATAACCTCAGTTGCTGGAGAAAAGCCTTTGCCCATCTTCATGTGTTAAGACCAGATGTATGTTCAGAGTTTGGCAAAAGATTTGAAGGTATGTCAAGTTAAATCTCAGAGTACTTATTCTGATTGAGGTGGCTGCTTTTCCTTAAAGTCGGGTACAACATTACTCCAGTTGTAGGCAAACATCCCAGGGGATCGTGAAATTAATCATCATACTGCGTCAATAGTTTGGGATACACCCTAATGGACTTTCGCATTTCCCCACAGAAGCCTTCTGTCTAAGAGGCCAGTGAATGTTGCTTGCGCCCCCCCCCCCATCCACGGACTCTGTTCAACCCCTCTTTAAGGGGTTTCATAAGCCTGGACAAGGAATTTGCCGTACGGCCTGCTACGTTGGTAATCCACCATTCCTTTGATAAACGCAGTTCTAGCGTAGTATTAAGCAATTAAAAATATCACAGGCATTCGCAAATCCTATCAGAGAGTTTCTTTCCGTCAAAAGAATAAACTTACAAAACTCCTCTTTAATTTCCCCGACAACAGAAGCTTTGCAGTATGGTCAAAGCTATGCATCACGTGACAAGCGACACACTAAAAATATAGCATATACTTTCGAAGTTATAAATAAAGTGTTTTGAAAAGCTCTTGACACCAGCCACTGGTAATATCTTTTATCTGACATTTTCATGACATCTTCATAAAACAGTGCTAGCATTCTATGTTATGCTCTGCCTGAATATTAACCTTAAATATTTTTTATGTGCGATAGCAAATTTAATCAAGAATTTATGAAATAACTCCGCGGTTGTACTCAAATCCATCTTTTAAGGCACAAGATAATACTTGTTAAATCAGTAGATGTTTGATTTTATTTCAAAGTGACTGGTTTTTGTCGAAAAAGTAATTCAGCTACTAGGTGGTCAGTCAAGGGAGGTACACAAAGTGATAGACGCAGTCCTAGTTCAAACTGCATTATGTTCCTCTATTGAATTAGTGGAATTGTAGACGACTTCTTATGTATGTTTGGATATTACGTTGAGGCTCGTTATGCACAATGTGATAGTGAGTAATCTGCAATATTTTTATATGGGTGTGTGTGTATGTGTGTGTGTGTGGGCGGGGGGGGGGGTGTTAATCTACTTTACCACGTTAGGTATCAAAGTTTAATTCTCATTATGAAGGTTATAGTAACATGGACAGAATCGACTCACGGACAATTGACCGTACTACCATATTGAAATTGGTTATTAGCAACATGTTGCAACATTAAGAAAGAATATTATAGCTTAAATTTCAATGAGTTAAGCGCAAAGATTTCTTATAGATTGGTGCGTTACATGTTACCACCATTCCAAACACGATCAAAAAGCTGTCTTCATCAGAACCTGACAGAACGCAATAACATATAACACATTTTTTCTTTGGACCAGTTGCTCGAATCCTCTCCAATTCTAATTAAATCCATTGGGAATGACTGTACAACCAGGTAAAGGGCGCAGCATCTCAAAATGGTTGCCAAATGTCTGATACATGTTTTAAGAGAAACCAAACGGAACCTGTATCAATACAACTGTTTGTAAGAAATCGGGGTAGGGGGGGGGGGCAAACAGTTTAAGTGCTTAAGTACTGAAGAGAACTAGGAAACTATTTAATTTTGTATATAGATGAGTTCAGAGGGAGTGGACCACTTCGTTGAAAACACATTCTTTTGCCATAAAAACATGTTAATATTTTTTGTCAACACAAACAGTTTACGATATATACAAATGGAAACTAAAGTACTAGCTTAATTTCAGTATCTACACCTTTATTTCTTCACAGTTTCACTTTAAAGGGTGAGCAGGCCCGTTTGCGGGAGGAGGGGGGGGGGGGTTCAGGGGTTTGCTGGAGTTCCGCTTCGGATAGTACTTTAGTAGTTTATGTGGAGACATTTCCTGTTTTATTATGCCTCACAAAGCGTTCAAAAGCCCTTAAAAAACTTTGTCAAATTTTGACTATCTTCGTAACCATAATCATGATTAACAGGCTGCTCGCTTCCATCAAAATGGGTCGTCCTGAGCAAAGTGAACGTGACAACAAAAAAAAAACGGAGTGCCCCTCAAAAGGCAAGAAAGCATCAATGAGAGGGAGCATGCATCCGGACCTCCTAGATAACTTGCGCCTTCAGCGATCGATGCATGTGTTCTCGTCACTTGCGGGTCAAATTCGGTGGGTAAAACGTTTCAACTGTGGCAAAATCAACCCCCCTTCCACTGAAAAGCTGCATACGGGCCTGGTGAGTGTATCTGTTTACCTGTTTTTTGTTGAGTTAGATGTAGTTTCTTACGTCGAAACACATCCTGATAAACGCTTTAAGTCGGATATTTCACCAGCCTTTAGGATAAGAGCGTCTATCACCAGCCTTTACAGGTTCCATTTATCACGTCAGTTAATGTCTATAAACATTCCTTGTGCGAAAACTTCTGAAATGTCTACAGCATTAGAGATTCGACAATCTGCAGTATGTAGTTCAAATATATAGCCGATTTAAAAACTTAATAACGAAAGAATCCTATCTATCATTGCGACAGATCAGTCTGCTTCTCATGTCTTTCTCAAAATTTAAATTTAAGCTCTCTCACCAAATTTAGATCCACAACAGATTTTTGTAAGGATAATTATTCCACTCATCGTGTTTCTGTTACAGAGTAATACCAAACAGAATGGATTTAAGTTGTTATATAGACCTAAGCATTTTGACCAACCAAGTTGTGATCACAACTCTGTGAAGTGCAACTGAACTCATTCAATATCCCCATGACTTTATTTCTCCGTCAAGGACGTCGTGATTCACACTGTTTTAAAATTGACTCTGGTCAAAAAAGAAATATTGTGTCAGTGGTTCATTAGTGGTACGTTATTTTACCATGATGAACTTTTTGACATTAAACTGTGTTGAAATCAAACCAAACATGAAACCATATGCCTATTTTTAAAAATTTGGTTTAGAATTAATTTTACGCAAATTTTCCCAAATTTGGATACTTAAATTGTATCTAGACTCTGCTTTTTTAGAACCGGAAAGGAATCTAAATTATAAACGAAATGGCGGTGGTAACCGTTCCGTTAAGAGTCTGCTTGGACTGTTTCTACAATACATTGATATGGTGATTATGTCAAGACCTTGCGTGCTCATACCGAGCCCGTAGCCTAAGCCAAGGTAGTGCAGGGAGGCGAGAACAGCGTGACAACTAAAATCAAGATGTAACATTTATGAAATCCGAGATATTTACTTGAAAAAGATCTCTTTTGAGGGACCATTTTACACCATTTAGTATTTTTTCCTGAGAAAAAATATAAAATCGGTAAACAAATCATAACCACGTTTTTAATTTTTCGTCAGCAAAAATTTTATTTACCTCAGTTTCAATTTACTCTTTCATCTTTTATTCCTTTAAAAAAAAATCTATGTTAGTAGTAACTTAATGGAAAATGTGGTCATGATAAACGTAATTTTTTGCGTGTGAAGGCGTGTGAAAACAATATGTAAATCTTGAAGTGGTGGAAAAAATTAAATTGAGGCGGGTGGAAATATTCTACCTTGAAAATATCTCAAGTTATGAATTTCGTATGCCATGGAAGAACTGAAAAATCTTTCTTGAAAATATTTTATGTTATCTTGGAAGTTTCACTATTTCTGCTTTTTTCCTGATAAAAAAGTTGTCGCCCTCTGACATTAAACGCACGACGGCAGGATGAAAAATTTTGGAGCACGTTGTGTGGAAGAGATTGAAAAACGCGGAATGCTTAGAACACTAGAAAAAAGCAAAACGTTAGCACGAGGG
>JAIZAY010000790.1:0-30113 GCA_029531755.1 Holothuria leucospilota
TAAACACTATTTACATGTAACAAAAACAAAACTTCCGAAGAGATCGAACGAGCCCGGCAGAGGATCGGGAACGTCCACTCTCTTCGGGAACTCAAACTGAACTAGGCAAATACAGGTGCAGCTTACCCAAGGGTGCACCGGAGGCAGTTGTGACAAAGGATAGCCTCATTACACCCACGTTTAAACAAACTCTACAACTGGATGCAGTTTAGAGTGCTACCCTAGAAACTCGTCATGCCGGACGAAAGGCCTTTTTTTCCAAAAGTCCCCTGACTCTCTGGCGAAGAGCCAGGGGCGAAAACCAAACAATACTCCCGAAAGGAGTTCTGCTCCCCGAAGGAGTAACAACGTCCCCAAGAAACAAACTTTGACTTAACTGACACCACCCGGCAGTGGTCCCGTTCTAGACTGGATGAAAAGAACAGGTCCCACCTGGGTGCTCCGCCGTCGTGATCACGGACACTCCTGCGCCAGGTAAGTATCCGGACGAGAGCTTTTTAAGTACGTAGAAACAGGCACTGGCAAACTAAAGAAAAATCCCAAACCCAAACAAAACCATGACGGATCACAAACACAAATGCTAAACAAACTATACATACCGTGCGAAACATCGGTGAGCAACAGAGTCTTTGTTACTACTGGAACTCCAGTAACTGACTGCCACTGCAGCCAACCCCAAAACAAGTCCCCACAACCACATACCACTCAAACAAATTCCGCCCAGACACGCCCAAAGGTAACACCCCGGGCCCGAAGGCAACTACATCCCACGGCAACACTACGCCGCGAAGGCAACCACTACGCCCGGAAGGCAACACTACGCCCCAAAGGCAAACACTACGCCCGAAGGCAATACTACACCCGAAGGCAACACTACGCCCAAAGGCAACAGCACTTAAAAAGCACCGGGGCAAATACAGGTGTACCTTGCCCAAGGGTGCCCAGGAGGCAGTTGTGGCAAAGGGTAACCTCATTGTCCCCACGCTTTAACAAGCTCCACAACCGGATGCAGTATCCGGACGAGAAGCTTTTTTTTTCCAAAAGTCCCCTGAAACTGGCGAAGAGCCAGGGGCGAAAACCAAACAATACTCCCGAAGGAGTTCTGCTCCCCGAAGGAGTAACAACGTCCCCAAGGGACAAACTTTGACTTAACTGACACCACCTGACAGTGGTCCCGTTCTAGACTGGCTGAATAGAACAGGTCCCACCTGGGAGCTCCGCCGTCGTGACTAGGGATACTCTTGTGCCAGGTAAGTATGCAGTATGCAGTATCCGGACGAGTATGCAGTAAGTATGCAGTATCCGGACGAGAAGCTTTTTTTTCCAAAAGTCCCCTGACTCTCTGGCGAAGAGCCAGGGGCGAAAACCAAACAATACTCCCGAAGGAGTTCTGCTCCCCGAAGGAGTAACAACGGTCGCCCAAGGAGACATACTTTGGACTTGAACTGACCCACCTGACAGTGGTCGTCCCAGTTCTATGACTGGTCTGAATAATACACACAGGTCCCACCCTGGGAGCTCCGCCGTCGTGACTCAGGGGTAACCTCCTGTGCCATGGAATTTTACAAACGAACCAAGGCTACAGGCCCGTACCGTCACCATTCTCACTGCAGGCAGAGAATTAGTTCAGTGATTACCAGATTAAGTATTTAGACACCGAACATATTCTAATTGTGTATAGATATAAGTTAACCACCCCATTGGTAAACTTTGGAATGGCAATCGAACTACTTCGACGGATTTGTTCAGCTAAGTAAGGCTTTGAAAGTGTTGTAATGCAAACTGCAGTGAAACGATTCTAAGTCGAATTTAATTACGTGGACCACATTAAACACTTGATAATTAACTTTTTCAACCTAATGAGATATTGATGACACACTTAACATTCTCATAGGGTAATAACTGAATATTCCATATGATTAAAGAAATGCGTCAGGAACAGGTATACATTAGAAAGGAGCTGTTTCCGTTTTCAAATATGTTTAGGGCTCGCCCTTGTTTCAAAACTTCGTCATACTTGAAGCAGAGACATAAGGGAACGATTGAATTATTTTATCAGCAATAGGATCTCATCTCATCTCATTTATTTCTCCTTTAATGTGAGCTAACTGGTATTAAAAAGTGCAAATGAAAATCTTAAACACCCTCCGAGCCACCATTCGACGGCGGGGGGGGGCGGGGCGTCAGTGACGGGGATACGCTTACCTGCCTTCAGTAGTTGAGGGCTTTTGGGAGGGGGTTGGTTTCTTAGCGGGCCAGAGTGAATAAGGAGCAATATTACGAAATGAGGCCCTCACTCCTAGATCAAGGTTAGCCAGTAAGAGACTTTCTACCTGCATGATATTATATTTAAACAATCTTACATGTATGACTGTGAGCTAGGCTTATGTATATGAAAAAGACGAAATGCGGTTAATGAAGGCCGGTTGCTCGTCATGAGATGAATTCTCTCTATTCGGGAAAAAAAAAAAAATAATAATTTCTTCGTGCAAATGGGGGTGAAATTCCTATGGCAATAACAGTGTACAAGGCCTTTCTAGGACTTTAACTATAGGTAATGGTTTAGTAGATATTCAATATCAACTTAATGCGTTTTTTCCTCAGAGACGTGGTGTTGAACGGTCTATGCAATTTAGGATGTGGGCTAAAGGGGTAATGAACCGTTTTTACTTACCCTACTCATTTGCGTGTATATACAATCAGTTCTTTTCGCAGCGGAGAGACTGGCATGCTCGACATTGCGGCAACGAAGTTAGGCGATTTTTGATATTCTGTAATATCAATTGGCATGCGTTAGACCCGCCCTCCTACATTTCGTTATCTGGCGTAGGGCTTATATGGTTACTTGTTATTTATATTTTTCAATCATGTTCCAAGATTTTTAGTAACTGAAATCATTAGATGCGTATAACCGCATGGCTATAGGTCAGCATGCAAAAACAAGAACTATAATACCTCAGGGACCGTGATATTTATCACTCGAAGGGAGAAAACGAAACGGGGCAGTTTGAACACTTTTGTACTTTGACCCCGACTGAGAGAGTCCTGGTTTCATTCTTATTTTCAAACTACCCAGGAATTGCAAAAATGTGCATTGAGGGTTTCGTTCGAGAATGATACCTGTGTTATTCCAAAATAACGTCCATGTATGTCCCCATATCTTTCAGTCACAATGGTCAAGTGCTAATCGGTAACATGTTTGGAAAAATAATTTTAGTAGTGTTGTGTCTGACCACATATTGATCTTGTAACTTCTTGGGAAAATTTGCATGTTTTGACTTCTTGGTGAATCGCGCATGAGACGATATCTTGGAATTCTTTAAAGGATTTTGCTTTTTTGGACCCCTGTGACCCCCAAATGATCCTTTGTCACCTCCGCCTGCCATCCATAAACGAAAGCTTTCCATTTTCATATTTTCAAGACAAGCGTTGCATGCCACATATTGATTATGAAAATCTACTTATCCCAGCTTTCCTAAGCCAATTGCGGATATCGTGTTGAACAAGGTTTGGCGTAGTGTTTGACGCCCGAAGATGACCTTGGACCTCCATCCAAACCCAGCGTTTCTCTCCTCGCAGCTTTCCTCTCCCCTAACGAGCATCTTGGCATCACTAAGTATTAACATTCATTCAAGCTTCCTAATCTTGAGATTATCATGTTAACAGAAGGTTTTCAGGGTTTGTGAGCCCCGGTGACACTGCCCAGTATGACTTTTGCGCTCGCACCAAAAACAATAGAGTTCTTTCTCCTAGCCCCATCACATCTAGGCAACACTAAGTATGAATTCATTCCAAGCCTTCCAGCTTCGCTACCGCTTGTAGGATATCGTATCACACAATGTTTTCAGGTTTTGACTCCCGATTGAGCGCCCCCGACCCACCCACCACCGGTGACCCCCCCAGTATGATCCTTTGACCTCCTACCAAAAACAACTGGGTTCATTCGCTCTCTAGCCATATAACACATCTAACATCACTAAAGTATTAAATTCATGCCATGTCTTGTCCTACCTTAGTATAGCGTGCTACACAAGTTTTTTTCAGGGTTTTTGAGATGACCACGTCCCCGTGACGCCCCAGTTATGACCATTTAGACCCCAGACCTAAAAAAACGATTAGGGTTTTTTTTGGTTTTCCTCTTTAATATGGGGGCAATCTTATCTATGTACCGGTTTGAAAACTCATCGGATTATTCTCTTCTTGAGATATGCGGCAGCCTGCACAATAAGCTAATTCGTCCAGAAACACACACATACATACACACATACATACACACATACGCCATCATGACCGCATAGGTTTCTCTTTCATCGAAACCAATAATGAAGAATGATGTCCTTAAGTTAACACAGTGATAATCAGTGTGTAACAAGTCAAGTCACTTAGTCGCACTCGAGTCGACTCGAGTCGCACATTTGACTTGGCTTGACTTGACTTGGTCATCAGCCATACAATGACTTGACTTGACTCGAGTCTGGAACCCTAAATGACTTGCTTGACTCGAGTCACCACCTAAAATGACTTGACTTGACTCGCACTCGAGCATTGCATGACTCGAATCCAATTGAAGACTCGAGTTACGGTAAATGACTCGAGTCTCCTGTTGCGACTCGAGTCCTTTGATGCGACTCTGATGTTTGTAAACGTACGCAATTCTGGACTATGCACGTCCATATCCCAAAGTAGACCCGCCTGCAAGCGAGGTTTTTTTCGTAGAATGGAAATGGAAGAATCATGCCAATGGACGAATCAGCTTCTTGGAAATTGGCCACATCCCAGTTCAGCTTTTCAGCTATTTTTGTAATTCTGACACCGGATTATGAAAGAACAGGTCAAATATCCCTTGTCCACGTAACCCTAACCGTCATTCTTACCCTAACCATGATTTTGAAACAAATTTAAAAATTTTTGAAAAACCGATTTTTCCATCGCCATCGTACGAATAAAAAACTAGCCGCCTGCAACTACACAGCACCCGTGTGTAAGCAATACCAGCACTGTAAGTCTATAGTATGGTTGTCCATTGACAACAAACGGACCGCGCAGAGCAGTTCGACAAATCCACGCTACTACGGTAATATGCTTACCCAACCTGTTTGATCCATTGTGTACCACGGTCGTCAACGTATTCTCCAACAAACTGTGAGAGTTGCTCAATTGTATGTTTATCCTTGCCTTAAGATTGTTCTCGACTTCGTTGGGCACATTTTCTGACAAATACGTAAGCTATCACGATTTTACCACAACTGAATAATCCGTCTTCAAACATTGCGTCCAATGTAGCTTTGATAGTTTCTTTGTCACATTGGCGAACATGGTTTACCATTTCATTTAGCGCCGTCTCGAACTTCTCGTCAATTTCTTTCCCCACACGGTAAAGGGTTTTGGTGTAAGGTGACGGTTGGAGGTTTAATTTACCATTTACCAAATTCGTTCCAAGTTCCCGTGAGATTTTCCCTATTTCACCCATCGTGTCTACATAAGCTAACGTTAGTTATAACAAAACTGGTCAAAACCTTTCAAAAAAAAAAAATAAATAAAATAATGACGCCATTAACCGTACATTGTTATAACATGTTTTTTGTCCATACCTAAAAATAAACTATGACAAAAAGAAAACAAAAAACCCTACCCGCATTGCACCACTTTGACTGATCTCGGAGGTCACCACACATACACACACGTGCGGCTATGGGTTTATTTGAGTGAAAGAGCTTTCAAACACCTCGCCACAGTACTAGACAGTAAAAGATGTCTAAGCCCACAACGGTGAATGCAAATCTTAATGTAAAATGCGTTACTTTGTTGCTGGTATGTTAAATCAATACACACTTGTTCTTCTTCAAGTACGATCTGTGTAGCACACACTATCTTGGAATATCTCTTCGGATGGAGAGGAAAAAAAAAACGCGCTATTTAAACAAGTTATTTAGCAAAACGTAGCCCGGAGATTCCCAAATAGCACCCTCATCACTTTGCTCATGTCGCCCGGGTAGCCTCCAAAGACGTCCTGAAAAACGGGGCTGAGGCAGCTCTAGGATGTCCCGAAAAACGGGGCTGGGGTAGCCCCTGGGGGGATGCCCTTGCACTAAAGGCACTACTTCGGGGGATATGCGGTTGGAATTCTCACGGTTGCAAAGTGATATAAATGTCCATTGTTTGTGTTTCCTCCATTAAAGCGTATTTTGCATCACATAGTTTGTCCGTGGGTGTGTTCGTCCGGTTAGGGGACACGTAGTATACTGCTGAAGTGCTACCGGAACGTACTTTGCTGTTTTGTCGGTCATTTGGAATCTGCTCTATGGGTAAGTTGACTATGATGTCAGTAGTTTTATGTCGTTTTTGCAAGGTAAAGGTGGATAAAAACATTTTTCTCCCATTAATTAGTAATGACAGCACGGGGTCCCATCACTGGACATTCCCTACTCTTGTTCTCAGGATTTACAGAATGCCTTAGAACTATGAAGCTAGTAAATTTATCAGTAGGCTACCCATATAGTTTCATTTTGTCTTTCACCTTCTGAGACTAAGTTGAGCTGAACTTGAAGGCGACTTCAAAGTTGCAATTGATCCTGGTGATTTGAGTGCCCCAGAATTGATTGAGTTTTCCTTTAACCTGGATCTAAGATTGGCTGATGGTGCACGAGTGGACGTGGCATCGTCAGAATATTCGAAGTAGGGACACTGGGGCACAACGTTCCGCCAAAGGGGCACACCAAAATGAAGAACTGGGTGTCGCTGGAGGTGTCGTGGTGACCAGACACGATCTTCTGTAGGTCATAAGGCCCAGCTGCCCACCGTAGTGCCGCTGGTGGGACCCCGGGACAAATCTCCAGGGGGTCAGGGGTGAAGCCACGGAGGCTCTAAGTTACTTACGAATTGTGTCTTTTAGAATGAAGCATTTTACTATGTCCAGATACCTTTGAATGAGCACTGAGCAGATCACACACACCCACACACGCACCCATACACACACACACACACACACACACACACACAAATAGCCATTTGACAGTTTTTGTTAGCCTTACTATCACTTACGATCTAATGATTAGGAGTGGGGTATAGGTAGGGACGTCGAATCATGTGAATGTTTGCATTAAGCTTTAAAAAATAAATCCATTCATGCTGCCCGATGGGAAATAATGTTGAGACAACTACCGTCCAGGGGAAACCTTCAGTATGCCACTGAGGGAAATCTTAAGTGTAGTTGGGATGCCTTCAGATTTTGATTAGGACAACTATATATCCTGATAGTGCCCGCAAGAGCGAGCCCTCGTACACGCGTGAAGCGAGCAGAAAATTCTTGTGCTCAGTATTTAAGAAATTTCGTGCAAGTACTTACACCCCTTTTGGAGGTATCACCACTTTATGATCCCTGGTGCTGTACTTCGCCTCCGCCTCTGTGAGGATTCAGGAGAGCATAGTTCAGCTTGCAAATTTTTAGTCATCGGTCATTAGCCTATGAGAGTGAATCTAATTATCCTAATATTATTATTTTGATACGCGTTGGAAAAGGCAACGAAAACAGTAATTTTTACAGTTTACGAACATAAAATCTGACTAGAAGATGTAAATCAGTGTGGGAATGGTATTAAAGGGAGAGGACTTACGGCGGCAGAAGTCACATAGCTGTTAAAAAAATAGTTGTTGAAAAGACAGCGGTCTATTAAATTTTCCAGCAAGGCAGTCCTTCAACAAACAGATGCGTGGAAGGTTTTGAGAACAACTGATAAAGTGACAGTAGGTTCTCGTGTTCGTACCAGTATATATTATTGAGCATAAATTTTTGATACCGAGCACATGGCGGAGCAGTAAACGTATGGGGGGTACGTGTTCCCTTGCCCCCTGGCGAAACAACTTGAAGTGGTAATTGCAGTATTTATACATATTGTTACTTATTTTACCACACTCAGTGTGATCCATGTTTTTTATTCTACCTTACAACACTCGGCGTGATCCATGTCAAAGTGAGGTGTACGATTTACCATAAACCACCGAGAGTACATTTTGAGTGATTGGCATTTTGCCAGACATATGTTTGATTGTTTAATAATGTCCCATTTTCCGTCATTAGCAGTCTAGCACATTCAGCAGGCCTGTATGCGAGGAGGGTTCGAAGCGGTCCCGTACCCAGACAAGCTATATACTGAAATAGGAGAAATATCTTTCGTGGGCGAAATATTTTCCTAGTGGGTGGGGACAAGGCACACTGAAATATATTGAGGCAATGGTAATTTTGAATTTTATAAGGGGGAGGAAAATTTAACTAGGGGCACCCCTGCCTCCCCCTTCAGTTTGGTTCGAAGGTAGAGACAAATCTTCCTCCTAAATGTGCATGGTCCACTTTGTGCTTGAAAATAGCATGGGGATATTATCCCATCTTTTAACAATTAAATAATTTGTCCACTGTGGCTTTGTAATCTCCAAAGTTTGAAAAGCATTGTCAATATACGTTCATGGAAAAGCAAACCAGAGACATTTGTGTCCCTTTCTCTTACAGTGGGAATCCCGACGCATATCTGTCGCAGCACAAAGTACTATTAACCTTCGCCAGAGACTTACATCAGGTGTGGGGAACCTTTTTGGTTTTAAGGGCATTTTTTAAAGTCGCAATCTATTTGCTGGCCAACGGCCGACGGACGGCAAGGGTACAACAAGCTTTCCCCATAGGGCGTTGTCCCAGGGCCCCTCATCTAGGGAAAAATCAGGTAATGAAGTGGGCGAAGTCCATTAAGCTCTGGAATTTGTACCAATTCGTAGGCATTGCAATGCTCATTCAATATCTTAAAATGACATTGAATATGCAAGGTTAAACGGACCAGAAGTATCACAATATGACCATTTGTCTAGATTTGATATGTATGAAGTAACAATGAACGAAGACGTACAGAAAGTACACACGAAGGGGGCGAAATCTCGCCTTTGTGAAACTACTTTATTTTTCCACTTTACATTTTCAAAATTATCCACTTATCAAATTTTAATTCACTCTTCATACCGTGGGACGTCTGACCCCCGAAATCAACAGGAACAAAACACAGTGTAGACTGAGTTTGGTACTGTTATAGGTAGGCCTGTACATGTGATAGTGCACTTCTGTTAGGTTCTGTGCACTTCTGTTATGTTGCCTCTAGTATTACAAGGATTCTGCACCTGGTTAATGTCTAACGAAACGGCAGGCATGTTATATTGTGCATGCTAGGGTATAGTAAATACAATGGTATCGTATTTACCTAAAATATCCGAAAAATAGCATAAGTAAGATGAAGGGTAAGCTAAAGAATAATCAACAATTAAAGTTCGGATGATTCCGAAGTTACGCTTAAGAATTGTCCCACGGGCCGGATGAAATGGTCTCGCCGGTCGCATGCTGTCTTTTTCATCGCTTTTGAAAATCCACAGTTCAAAAAACCTAGAAAACCTAGTTAGTTCATAAAACACCCACACAAACACGTTGAACAAACACACAGAAAAGAAATGAAATTGCCTACCTCTCGTTTTTCAACTTAGGCTCTCTCCTTGACGTTACATATATTCGGAACGGTCCTCTGCTGTTAACTTCCAGGCACCCATCTTATTGTAGAGCGTGGTTGTCACGTTCACCTTCCAAGTGTTTATGTTCACAGAAATAAAGATGGGATCAGTAACACTTTCCATTTAACTTCACTTTGATTTCTAACGGTCCTTAATTGGTTAATACTGCTTAAGCTTTTTGACTAAAGTCTCAGACCTCTTTTCTTTGATAACCATGTGTTACAACCGATAATGTAAAAATCAACTGATAATGTAAAAACAACCGATAATGTAAAAAAAAAAATTACCGATAATGTAAAAAACTCTTTGAACCGATATTGTAAAAAATTTACCGATAATGTAAAAAAGTTCGTCTACCGATAATGTAAAAAAAAATCACCGATAGTGTAAAAACTGTTCTATAGACGTTTTCATATGGAATTTGAATCGTGGAATTTTATCAAAAAAGTCATACGTTAATTCAGAAAGGTCGTAGGTCATACCCCAGGGCAAGGGGCTCTCACCCTATTTCACAGCGCCCTCCTGCAGGTGTATTTTCCCTTTAAAAGGTACATTGAAAGACAGCAGAAGAATTAAAGGTCACTTTTTCTCAATTGTCTAGACCAAATACATAATGCTATCATACTTCTCCTTCATATACTTAAAGCGCCCTCACTCCTCTATTGTTCCGCAAGCTCACCAAAAGGAACATATCTACGATAAAAAATATCATGAAAGGACTGCAACATATTTTATTACGTAAAGATGGGTCATATTGATGGCACAGCTTATTTGCATGGGTCTATGGCTCAATAGAGGGCGCCCTCTAATAAAAAACCAGATATTTCAAAAACTAAAGAATGGAAAATCATATTTTTGAAATGAGCATGTCCGAAATCCCAGGAGTGTTATTATCGTTGAAGGAAGGTCATCCCTCTCATCCGTTCCCCACCCCAGGGGAAGAAGGAGATGAAATCGAAGCTATTCACGCTTGATAAGAATTTCGTCCCAGAGGTTATCGACCACGCTGATCACAGATCCGAAGTCAGTCATCCCGTCTCTCGGTCGTAGTGGGATGTGCGGGCCGGAAAAATGCCAGTTTTAGGGTCAGTTATCCCAAGAGCAGATTTTAGGCATTCCAAAACACCCAGTTTTCATACTAGATGGTTACTAATTAAAATTTAGGAATATGATTTCGATTACATTTGTTAAATGTGGAGTGAAAGTTTTACCTTCCATATATGGCTTCACTAATACGTGGGCGAGTTGCGCCTTACCTCTGGAGAAGGCTCCTATCTCTGAGATGATAGCGGGAAGGGAATTATCCCGTCAAAAGGCAATGCACTACATTGGCCTACCGTTCCTATGAGTCACAAGCCTGTTCTTTCTCCTACTAGCTACGCTGTATGCATTAAGTTGAAAATACGCATTTTTTTCCATATATGCTAACACTAATTTTGGGGCCGTGCTTCGCTTTACCCCTGGGGAAGGTGCCTCTCTCTAACCAACCCTTAATTTACCCCTTAAAACTCGAAAGGTGATAAGCCTATGTGTCCTGTATATCATAGGGAAGGCGTTTGGGAGGCTGGTTGAATTTGGATTAATGTTAGCATTCCATGACAAACATGCGTTTTCAGCTTTGAATGCGCCCTGTATCTAGTAAGAGGGGCACACCCTAACAACCCTCAAGGGTGATATATGGAAGGAAAACTTTTACTCCACATTTAACAAGTGCAGTCGGAATCATATTCCTAAATTTTAATTGGTAACCATCTAGTATGAAAACTGGGTGTTTTGAAATGCCTAAAATCTGCTCTTGGGGGCTCTGACCCTAAAAGTGGGCCTTTTAACGGCCACAGTCCACTTCGGCACAGTCCACTTCGACCGAGAGACGGGATGACTGACTTCGGATTTGTGATCAGCGTGGTCGATAACCTCTAGGACGCAATTCTTATCAGGCGTGAGTAGCTTCGATTTCATCCCCTTCTTCCCCTGGGGTGGGGAATGGGTAAGAGGGATAGCCTTCCTTCAACTTCAGAATAACGATAATAACACTCCTGGGATTTCGGACATGCTCATTTCAAAAATATAATTTTCATTCCTTTAGTTTTTGAAATATCTGGCTTTATTAGAGGGCGCCCTCTATTGAGCCATAGACCTATACAAATAAGCTGTGCCATCAATAAGCATCTTTTTGTAATAAAATATGTTGCAGTCCTTTCATGATATTTCTTAGGGAGGGGGGGGGGGCGAACATTAGAATTTATGGACATTTTCCAACCAATTTGCAGCTAAAGTTCACAAAAATTTCTCTTACGCCAAACAAAATGATCTAGGTGATTTCTACTGATAATCTCTGCCTATCTCTGCATGGGATATCCGTCCAGATGGAGCGGCCCCCACACATACTTTTTCAAAAGCGAAGGTGTTATCCCCAATACTATAAAATGGACACTCAGGCTGGCAGCCAATTTCCGCCGTCTTTCTCCCCCTCCCCCACTCAACCCACCCTGTGGTATACCTTCACAGCAAGTACGTGTCGAAAGTGAACCTGAACTTATACTTTAATGCTGGTACCGTCAGTTTAAATATTGAGGAAGAAATGTTTCGTAAGAAAAGGTTACTAAGCAGTAAACATAATGTATTCAAAAGTTATCATAACACTATGTGCAGTCCTTTGAATGAAATAACAAAACTATCGTGTGTGAAGACAACAAAGCTCTCAGAAAAGTTTTTCAGTTACATTGTTTCCAGGTTTCCATGGGGAACCTGTAAATCTCTTATACATCTCACTTCAGGATTGTACTGTATTTAATACACTGTGCGAGTTGGCTTACTGTGCTGTGTGACCTGCAAAATCACGCAGTGCAGTGACAGTGCTGGATCGTTCTCGCCGATACACCACGGAGCTGACGTATGTAAGTAGGATGGGCCATAATAGGTACGTAATGTAATGAATATTAAGCGGTTCTCAAAGGTGTCCAATTTATGTTTTCCCTATTTCTTACCGTAGATATGTTCTTTTTGGTGAGCTTGCGGAACAACAGAGTGAGGGCGCTTTAAGTATATGAAAGAGAAATATGATAGCATTTTGTATTGGCCTAGACAATTGAGAAAAAGTGACCTTTAATTATTCTGCTGTCTTTCAATGTAACTTTTAAGTCAAGTATACCTGCAAGAGGGCGCTGTGAAATAGGGGTGAGTAGAGACCCTATAGTGGGACAGATTGGCCAACTTATTTCATGGGCGCCATTTTGGAGCCAAATGTTAACTATGGCCAGATATCATAATTATACACTGTGCGCGTACAGTTTTCCGTACAAAATGTAAAACAAAGTGAGTTACAGGGTTCTGTTCTCTTGTGGCAATCATTCTTATCGGTTGACTCTGGCTGGCACTGTCTGCCGGATCCTTTAGTTTGTCACCCAGTGCAAGAAAAGCCGTCCTGGGAGGGGTCTGGAGTGAGGGGATAACATCCTCCATTTTGAGTAACTTTTGCTAATAGAGAGTGACGAAAATGCAGAATGGTGTATGCTATTTTGACAGTTTTAAAAGTGATTTTATTTAAAAAATCTCATTTTCGTGTGTCTTATTTTTGTGCTTGTGAGAGGGGTGGGGGCGGGTCTATTCTGGGCTGGGTCTACCCCTTCTTTCTAAGAAAACTACTAGTACGTTTATGCAGGATGGCATACATGCAAAATGGTGCTTTTTTGGGAAAGTTCAAGCAAGTTGAACTAATCATTTTAAGATTTTCCATTATTTAGTGAAAGATTCAGGAGAGGTCTGGGGGAAGGGGAAAATATAGGGGAGCACTTCCTAGTGAGACTTTTTTTATTTATGGAAAGGCCTAGGCATGGGCGGCAATCTTTACTGGAGTGTGGGTGGGGGGGGGGGGGGACATGGCCACTTCTGTCAAAAATTTACTGTGTAAAAATCTGAAGTCAATGGATGTTTTTTCCAAAATGTGTGTCCCCCTGTCCCCCCAGGATTGACGCCCATGGGCCTAAGACTAGGGTTTATAAAATTGTCACTGAAGAGGCTGTATTCCATGTAAAAACCTACATGACATCAAAGTCAAAGCTACGCAAATGTTTCAGTTTTCTCATGTTACTAATAGATCCAGGAGCAATGTTTGATCTGTTATTGTGTCCCCCTCCCCTATGAAATTTTTTGAAAGATTGGGTGTCATTACATGCCATCTTGTGCCACATAGGCTACATTTGAAGTAAATTTGTGTTAAAAAATTGAAGTATTTTTAGGAACTACAACAAAAACATCGGCATCAGTGTCTGTGAGGGGGAACCATAGCCCAATGGGGTGCCCCCTCCCTTTTGAAAATTTTTGAAAAATTGGGTGTCCTTACATGCAATCTGGTGCCACATATGCTACCATTTGCAGTAAAATTTGTGTTAAAAATTTTACGTATCTTTAGGAAGTAAAAACAAATCGGCATTGGGTGGGGGCATGGCTCAATGGCCCCCCTAAATACGCCACTACTCCTACTCCTATGACTGGGGACTGCAGCTCTGGTATCCAACGTCTCTATGGGGATGTTCCGACAACTCTCCAATATAGGGTTAGGATTAGGGTTAGTCGGTTAGGCCAATGGGTTAGGACTTGTATTTGGGTTTATGTGTTGGAATATCAAGCAGTCGGAATATAGAAATGGAACCGCCGTATACGGTATAGGCTAGTAGGCCTTGTACAGAACGTCGTAATAAATCTAACTCTAAGGCTAAGCCTACTCTAACGTTAGGCCTGCATGTACTACTAAGTTGTATACTGTAAAGTTACGTCGCATAAGCGATCGCTATTTGATGGATTCCAATGGAACCTTCTAACTTTTACAGCCCACCGAAGTCTTCTTTTGTACAGGATGGGAACCTATACAACTTGTAACCCTTTCTGGTCTGATCGTGCATCCAAATGCAGCACAACCTGGCCGCAGTTTTGGAAACAAAACATGTCTATCTTACATAGGATGCGTACGTCCGACCGTACGTACGTACAGTACAGCCTGCACAACTTCTCGAATGTGCATAGGCTACACATGATCTTGCAAGCTCGTACTTTGGCTCCAAAATGGTGCCCATTCATTTCGTCCAATCAGAATGCGTATCTGAGAACAATGGTTGGCCAATCTCTCCTACTATAGGGTCTCTAGGGGTGAGTAGAGACCCTATAGTGGCAGAGATTGGCCAACCATTGTTCTCAGATACGCATTCTGATTGGACGAAATGTATGGGCACCATTTTGGAGCCAAAGTACGGGCTTGCAAGATCATGTGTAGCCTATGTACATACTACATTCGAGAAGTTGTGCAGGCTGTACTGTACGTACGTACGGCCGGACGTACGCATCCTATGTAAGATAGACATGTTTTGTTTCCAAAATTGCGGCCAGGTTGTGCTGCATTTGGATGCACGAACAGACCAGAAAGGGTTACAAGTTGTATAGATTCCCATCCTGTACAAAAAAGGCTTCGATGGGCTTTAAAAGTTAGAATGTTCAATTGGGATCCATCAAAAAGCGATCGCTTATGCGACGTAACTTTACAGCATACAACTTAGTATACATGTAGGCCTAACGTTAGAGTAGGCTAAAGCCGCTGTCACACTACAACGAATTCGGATCGGATTCCGATCCGATTTTTGTGAGTTTTTATTAAAATCTTCTCCATCGCTGGTCAGAAAGAGTCCAAAATTTGCCAACCAGTGTAAATATATGATTTGCATCAGAGGTCTATGAAAATAAAATGTTAGCTGATTTTTTCGTGACGTCACACCGACAAACAGCTTTTATCGGACACGCGTAGTCCGATAAAAGCTGTCTGTCGATGTGACGTCACGAAATAATTCGTATAAATTTAAGTTTGGTAGTCCTGCAATAAAAATCATATAATTACACAGGTTGGCAAATTTTGTTTTCTTTCCGACCCGAAATGGAGAAGATTTTAATAAAAACCCACAAAAATCGGATCGGAATCCGATCCGAATTCGTTGTAGTGTGACCGCGTCTTTAGCCTTAGAGTTAGATTACGACGTTCTGTACAAGGCCTAGCCTATACCGTATACGGCGGTTCATATTCCGACTGCTTGATATTCCACCACATAAACCCAAATACAACTCCTAACCCTTTGGCCTAACCGGCTAACCCTAATCCTAACCCTATATTGGAGAGTTGTCGGAACATCCCCATAGAGACTTGTTGGAATACCAGGGCTGCAGTCCCCAGTCATAGGAGTAGTGACGTATTTAGGGGGACATTGAGCCACACCCCCACGCAATACCGATTTTTTTTTTACTTCCTAAAGATACGTAAAGTTTTTAACACAAATTTTACTGCAAATGGTAGCATATGTGGCACCAGATTGCATGTAAGGACACCCAATTTTTCAAAAATTTTCAAAGGGGAGGGCGCACACTATTGGGCTATGGTTCCCCCTCACAGTCACTGATGCCGATGTTTTTGTTTTAGATCCTAAAAATACGTCAATTTTTTAACACAAATTTTACTTCAAATGTAGCCTATGTGGCACAAGATTGCACGTAAGGGCACCCAATTGTTCAAAAATTTTCATAGGGGAGGGGGACACAATAACAGATCAAACATTGCTCCTGGATCTATTGGTAACGTGAGAAAACTGAAACATTTGCGTAGCTTTGACTTTGATGTAGATTTTTGCATGGAATACACCCTGGTCAGTCACAATTTTATAAAACCTAGGCCTAGGCCCGTGGGCGGCAATCCTGGGGGGCAGGGGGACACGTCCCCCCACACATTTTGGAAAAACACCCTGACTTAAGATTTTTACACAGTAAATTTTTGACAGGAGTGGTCATGTCCCCCCACACTCGAGTACAGATTGACGCCCATGCCTAGGCCTTTCCATAAAATAAAAAAGTCTCACTAGAAAGTGCTCCCCTATATTTACCCCTTCCCCCAGACCTCTCCTGAATCTTTCACTAAATAATGAAAAATCTTAAATGATTAGTTCAACTTGCTTGAACTTTCCAAAAAAGCACCATTTTGCATGTATGCCATCCTGCATTAACGTACTAGTAGTTTTCTTAGAAAGAAGGGGTAGACCCAGCCCAGAATAGACCCACCCCCCTCTTACAAGCACAAATAAGACACACTAAAATGAGAGTTTTTAAATAAAATCACTTTTAAAACTGTCAAAATAGCATACACTATTCTGTATTTCCGTCAATTTCTATTAGCAAAAGTTACTCAAAATGGAGGGTGTTAGCCCCTCCCTCTAGACCTCTCCCAGGACGGCTTTTCTTGCACTGGGTGACAAACTAAAGAATCCGGCAGACAGTGCCAGCCAGAGTCAAATGATACGAATGATTGCCACAAGAGAACAGAACGCTGTAACTCACTTTGTTTTACATTTTGTACGGAAAACTTTACGCACACAGTGTATATGATATCTGGCCATAGTTAACATTTGGCTCCAAAATGGCGCCCATGAAATAAGTTGGCCAATCTCTCCTACTATAGGGTCTCTAGGGGTGAGAGCCCCTTCCCCTGGGGTATGACCTACGACCTTTCTGAATTAACGTATGACTTTTTTGATAAAATTCCACGTTTCAAATTCCATATGAAAACGTCCTTAGAACAGTTTTTACATAATCGGTCATTTTTTTTTACATTATTGGTAGACGAACTTTTTTACATTATCGGCAATTTTTTTTTTACATTATCGGTTCAAAGAGTTTTTTACATTATCGGTATTTTTTTTTTTTACATTATCGGTCGTTTTTACATTATCGGTTGATTTTTACATTATCAGTTGTAACACCATGCACGTAACACTATAAGTATTGTTACATTGTCTACCCTTTATGATGATACTTCTGCCATTTAATCGTTGGCATTGAACATTATTCATCTTGTTAAGTGGATCTACCTAAATGTTTGTGAGGGGTTTGGGAGATGAGAATGAGCATCGATCTTTGCAGAGGGTGTTGAGAAGATATTAAAGGCTTGCACCTTCAGTGTCTCTCATTGGTAACTTGTTACAGTGCTTTTCATCGAATATTTTGTGTTACTTGGGTAACCCTCCCCAGGTCATCTTTATCAACTCACGGGTTTCAGAGACGTCAGGCCTGGGTTTCCAAAATTTAATTTCATTATTCACACAGTGTTACAGTACTGAACATATTGCGGTGACATTTTTGAGAAAACTTCCAAAGTCATCTTGCCTTCTTCCCAGGGGCACACCCAGGGAGGTCTGGCACTCAAGAAGTTCCAACATTATTATGTCCGGCAATGCCCAATTCTTATTCACCAAAGCACGCTGCTAATTTTGCAGTGAGCATATTTGGTAACCATCCGAGGTCATTTAGCGTACTTATACTCCTGAGGGAGGTACATGCAAGGGCGTCAGGCAGACCCCTCCCAACACTTAAATAGTCTGGCAAGTTTCATTTCCATTAAAGGGAAATATTGCGTTTAAAAAAATACCACGACGTGACTCTAATTTAATCCCATTGTGGTCCTTTACCCTTTCCAAACATAGAGCACAAATAACTTACAGCAGATCAACACTTATCTCAAGAAATATGGAAAGAAAGAAGCAGCAATTTTTGTATCCAACGGGCCCATTATAGAACGATAAGCCTCGCCCACACTATGCAACGTTCGTACTGCTGCATATACATTTAGGAAGAGAGGTTATTTCAGGTCATATATGCACCCATTACGTAATACGGGTTGACCTTGCTTACCGTAATTCCAACGACCCTGCTCACAACAAACTAACACCACAGTTTTTGTACCACCCCGTGCTGTACGTTGGATTTCAAAACTCACACATGGAGACGTAGCGTCATCGCCCTGGTTCCGCAAGACGAGTGTGCATTATTAGTCGTTTCAGGAGAGTCACTACAAACGTGCTAATTTATCTGCGAAAGACTTGTAGGCCCTGCATATTTCTTTTGTTTTGGACAAGTGGCAACCACTGGTATCACAGGTTCGTAAAATTTTCATTTTGTACCATTGTCGAAGCACCAACAGTCTCTTTTACATCCGACTGTTTCGAAAGTAAATCAAACCTGCTAGGGCCCAAGGGCTGCAATTCGAATTACAGAATAACTGTAACTTTGTGTATAGCTAGTATACCTGGGAGGTTATAAGACCACCTACTGTAATGTAACAGTAGTTCCGTTAGGTTGTCAAATAGAAACTCCCTGGTTTACTAATACAGACATAATGTAGTAATAATTCCCATTAAAGTACTGTGCTGTACTTAGTTCGTATTTTCCCGCCTTTTGTACAGTGTTGTAGAAAGCGTTTGTTATTGTCTGACGTAATGTGATAGGAATGATTTGATTGGTGGATTTTAAATCAGGGGTGATGAAGGTGTGGTTTTGCATGCATAATTGTTTGGGTGAACAAATCTATTAGTTGCCACAGAAAGGTTAATTACTCGTTAGTTAGTGCTCGGAGGGTAGAATGTTTTTTTTTTTTTTTTAGTTACCTCTCTTTCATCGAACGGGACCCGATCGCAAGTAAACGAGAATAGATTCAATAAAAAGCCAGACTAACGCAATGTTTCCCTTTAACAATGGCACATTGAACATTTTCCCGTAAGTTTCGACGGGTAACCTTCCAAGGTCATCTAGCTTATTTCCCCGGGGGTCATCACTGGCGTCTGGCAGACCCCGCCCAACACTTAAAACGTCTGGCAATGGTCATATCTCATTCACGAATCCACGCTGAACAGTTTGCGGTAATTTTCGTTGAGTAACCTTCCGTGATCTTTTCTTACTTCCCCCAGGGGGCACATTAAGGAACGGCTGGCAGACCCCTCCCAACACTTAAAATGTCTGGCAATGGCCATTTCTTATTCAGCGAGGCACACTGAATATTTTGAGGTAAGTTTCGTTTGGCAATCGACCGAGGTCATATAGCTTACTTCTCACAGGGGGCCCATTAAGGAGCGTCTGGCAGACCCTTCCCAACACTTAAAACGTCTGGCATGATGACCATTTCTTATTCATCAGGGCACGCTGTACATTTTGAGGTAAGATTCGTTTGATAACCTTCCGAGGTCATCTAGCTTACTTCCCCCCTAGTGGTCATCAACGGCGTCTGGCAGACCCCTCCAACACTTAAAATGTCTGACATCCCCATTCAAAGATGTCGAGGATATGGTCTTTAATTACGGGTTGACTTCAGAAGGTGACCTTCTTAGGTCATTTTTAGCTTACCTGAAGGGGGGGGGGCTGAGGTCAGTGACCCCCATTTCTACACCCAACACCAGGAACCCGGCAGACGTCCAGTTCCTTGACTTAGAACCCATGCCAAACACAGTAGTGAACATGAAAATTGGTAACCTTCCCAGATATGCTAACCTCTCCGGGCTCCCGGTCTATAATTCTTATTGTTTTGGTTCACGAGTGAAGCTTGTGGGGAAGGCTGGTTTCACTCGTTATTTCGAAGTAACGAGAAGCACTCCTAGACACAGGGGACAATAAGGGGAAATCACTGCCTAGTTGGTGCCATAAAAAGTAGTTTTTTTTCAGAGCAAATGGCGTCTGGTAACTGAATAATATTAAACTTGTACAGTTAGAAGGGAAGAAAGCCTTTGTGCCTCACCGACGACAGCCAGTCGAATGACGGAGAGTCTGGAGTCTGACACATCAAAGCCATACTTCAATGGTAAGAATACTCAATTTATTGCTTGTAGGAAACTGCGAGGTAGAAGAAAAGGTGTTACACATAGTCTAATTTTACTCATCGCAGTGTGTAATTATGTATGTACTAAGAGGAGTTTTTGTATAAATGAGTTTTCATCCTTTCTAAAAGTGTACGAAGTGAAGTTGGAGCAGGGAGATGTTTTATGGAACGAGATACATCACTTTGAAGGAAGGTTTACACCGCCAAGGTCACACAGTAATTTGTCTCTTGTGTCTTTCCTGGCATTTCTATAAGACTTACACTGAGTTAGGTAGTTCAAGAAAAGGAATTTGTCGTCTGCTACATCTTCAGTAAGACTGAGAGTTTGTCGCTTTTGCCAAAACATTGTCAGTCGCTAGAAATTTCAAATGAATATACAAATAATGACTGTTTATGAGTGCGATAGTATGAATTATTTCATGAGTTGAAAGACTGAACGTTCTATTCAACGAGGCGAAGCCGAGTTAAATAGAACATTAAATCTTTCAACGAAGGAAATTATTCATACTATCGCACGAATGAAAAACATTTATTATTTGTATATTAATTAAATAACACCTTATAACTTTGATCCGTCGTTGGTTAAAGCTGTGTTTCGGCGGTCATTATGGTTCGTGTTTGTCCGTGGTAGCTCCACCATGATTTGTCGTTATGTACGATATGCAATGTACGATCCCCAAAGCTGCAACGATTTATTGAGTTGTAGCATAGTTTGTACGTACCGCATGAAAGCTGACGTCACAGTCTTGTGTTATTATACATTATTTGTTTTATATAACACCTAACTTCCTGTGTATAGGCCTGTATGGATCTTCGTCAAAATTTTATTCCAGGAAAGGATACTGCGTAACTTAGGCCTTACGTTAGAATACCGTCCTGGTCTATGTGAAAAAATATGACTAGGCTATACTTACATTCAAATATTCTCTGGAAATCTCCTGCGAAACCTGCTCTCATTTGTTGTAGTATAAATCAACAGTAAATCCAATAAACCCAACATTAAGCGATAAATCCAGCACTATTGAACAAACGTACTATATGTAATGTACGGCTCTCAATGCTGCAGTGATTTATTGAGCCGCGGCGCGTCATAGCTAGCTAGCTGTATACGTACCGCGCGCAATGATCGCTGACGTCATTGTCGTGGGTATTATATACTAACCCATGACCGTTGGTTAGTATATACTAACCCACGGTCGAGCACCACAATCGTGATGGTAGTGCCGAATCACTCATGGCATGTGACCACCAATCTTCCAATCAGATGTAGAGGAATTAATAAGGTGTTATATAAAATAAAACATTGCATCTTTGGACATTCGGTGACGTGGATGAGAGTATTGCCTACCAAGAAGATTTTATGTTTTAATGAACACATGATTCTATATCTGGTCATTTCAGGAAACTTCTGGAAACTTTCCGAATTGTTGGGACTAAAATTAGACTTCTTCCTCTGCGGCTCATTTGCATGACGTTCGTTCTTTAGAAAAGGGCAGACCACAATGATTTATTTCAATGAAACAGCCGTTTCGAGTTTTGTAGTATCTGCCCCTAAGTTTTATGGCAACCTCAACCTATTCATCACAGCACTCTTCAGAGTAAGCCAGTTGTAATAGGCTTACTAGACCTGAATGATGTTGCTAACATATTGCTTTAAAATAGTAGCTATCGAGTAAAAGAAAGAAATTTCCATTAGACGAATAAGAAGCTTATCATTGATAATCTCTTCGGGAGTATGCTGTTCTTAGAGTATTAGCATAAATTAAACTTTCCATTCATCCTCCTTCCAAATAACAACTCCTTAATTGGAGAAATGATAAATTAATAGCAGTATGCATGCAATGTATGTAAACGATAGGCGTGTTAAGTATGTTGTGTGTATAAATCTTATGTTCCTAAAATTGTCTGAGATGAAAGTATTGAAAAATTAGTTACAGATGTTACTGAGTACTATACCCAGCACATATATACCTCTAGTTATAACGGTATGTCTGTCAGTTTTGCGTTCAAGTTTGTTGAACCAAAAGTAATTTGAGAGTATTATGCGCACTTACAGGTCTATCTGCGTCAAGTCAATATTCCATTTTGCGAAATTTATGTAAACAAGAAATTATGAACTGTTAAGTTAAATCTTAAATTCCCAGGCTTTTATGTATGAGCGAGTCATAAGACGAGCGATTGCCAACTTGCATCCACGTGACTGTATCCCGGCCTGAAGAGTAGGGGTGGCTGACGGTCGACTGAATCAACTACTTTACACGCGAACCCCCAGGGATAAGCTCGACTAAAGAGCTGTGGTCATATTCTGTCATAGCAGAGATCTTGAAGATGATAATAGACGGGACCGGGCTACCGGAGAGACGTTTTGACATAGACCAATGGCGTAAGTTATTTCAGTTGGTAGCAAACTTCCTGGTAAAATCTTTCAGGTGTATTTTATGATTTAATGATTCATATTAAGTACAATTTTGCTAACCTGGATGAGGGAACCGATAGTGTTTTTATGTGAACTGGAAAAGCTTAAGTGCAAATAGCCTCAAGCCAAGATTCTTTCTATTCTTTTTTTTTTTCAAAATTGAAGAGGAATGAAACATCATGATGAAGTACGACAACTCTTCTCTCGTGTGTAATTATGAGTTTTCCGCTTAGACTCCAGCATTTGGGAAAGGAAACGAAAACTTGTCTTAATTGGGAGGAGATGGGAAACAGTGACAATTTTATCCATATTAATAGACGGGTTGGGAAATTCATTACTTCCCGTCGGGTCACAAGGTCAAGTGTACCATGACAACGGGCAACGTGTTTAGCTCTGCGTGCTCAGCATGCAACAACCGCGCTGGGACACTGTAAGCGTGGTACACTTAACCTTTGACCCATTCCCATATTGCATTGCGTGGAAACATTTCCCAACTCGTCTATTGTCCTAGCCGTATGTTTTTCTATGAGTCAGTCATTCAATTTGCCCACGCCTAGGCTGTCACTCTCTGTTCGGTTCTATTGCTTTCACCTCTGCTCCTCCGACTCTGAATTCCCTCCCACTAGAGATAAAAACAGCTCAGCTCTGTCGGTTGACTCTTTTCAGCCTAAACTTAACTCTCATTTTTTCAATTTTGATCGTAAACAAATCTCATTAAATAGTTGATGGTTGGACGTTTGCGCTATACAAATCTATTAGTTATTACTAATAATATAATCGAAATATTATAACTTATTAACTTTACATGAACACGTTAATAATCGAATTCCATGGCTAATATTTTTATCCTCTCGTTTATAAGCCTCTTCTTATTATACGGGCTATTAGCATCGGTATTTAATTTCAGGAGAACGGTATTGTTTGAAATAGTAAATAACGTTTCACCTGCTTTGGTCCCATCGCTACTCACCGGATCGCTGCTATTAGACAAATACTCACAGAGTGCAATCTTCAGCAGTCACAAACTTTGCAGCTTTACCAACCCCACCGACAAAACAGAAAGAAATATCGCATCATACTTGAATGTGTTTTGGCGTCACTTTACAAGTCCACTTTCCAGGATAGCTGAAAGGTGTTTTTTGTCCTAAATACGTTACGTAGTAATTGTCTTCGTAACGGCCGGCGCACACTGCGCCGATCGGACTACGACCCGACTGGGACGCGACTGAAAACCTGTCGGGTCGCAGTCGGGTCGTTGCAGTGTGCGTCATATTGTGTTCCTGACCCTACTGCGCGTCACTGCGATCTGACAGTCTGTCCTCGTCGTGACCAAATCGGGCATACCAAACATGTTTTCATATTCGTCGCGGAGTCGGGGGAGTTGCATCGTAGTTGAATCGGTTCGTGGCAGCGTACGGCTGTTACTGACCCAACTGCAACAAGATTTTAGTGTATAGCTAATGACAAAGCGCTGGTGACAGAAAAGCAAAATGGCGGCTGCATGTGGACAGAAGAACAAGAAGTGAAATTATTGGAGCTTTGGCAGTCCGTACTCTGTCTACATGGCGCTGCTCATCGGCACTACAGCAATAAAACTCATAAGGTTCTGTTGTGCTCCCTGTGTGCCTAGCTCTTTTATCCACTGCCTCGCAAATCTTTTTGGCTTAATTTCACTGTCAAAGTATTCAACTTAAAGCCGATAAAGCAATAATTTCCGTCGATGTATAGCCAACGATTTTCTGGTGATACCTGTCATTTTGTTTCAAAACAAAGGAACCAACATGTGTTGCAGGTCGCAGTCGCAGTCGGGTCGGTGTATTGTGCGGCTAAGTTCCCACTGCACGACTTTTGACAAACTACATTGAAACGATTTTTCACGATGTCTGAAGACTCGGTTTGCGACAAAAAAGTCGCAAAGGGGGAAAGGGTAGGTCATGAGAAGTCGTGGAAATTCTGGAAGTCGTGGCAACTTACGGGAAGTCGCATCGATATCGTACAGTTTTGAACATAAGCATAATTTCTGCGGATTCCGCATCCATGTCTTGGGATGTCGTGAGATGTTAAATACAAACACCGTCGCACAGTGTACCACTGAAAATACTTGGTATTCGTAGGTGGCATTCATGTCTTTAGATGTCGCAGGAACGTAACAAGACTCTCTTGGGCCCAAGGATAAGGAGCAGTGGGGGACCGAAAACAATGGTATCACAAACCCAATAGCATAAGTCCTCTCCGACCAACCGTATTTGGTTTAGTGCATGGGACGAGCGTGTTGTTGTAAGTGGAAGGGTGAAAACTCCTCCCATTCAGAAACTTTTGTTAATGTTATCAGATTTGTATGCCTCGAGGCTGGTCTCGATGCCAAAATTAAGTACTCCGCCTAGGTCATTCATGTTTTGGCCTCGGCCTCGGTCTCGGAGTCTTATGTCTCTATGTCCGGAACGAGGCATGGAATAAAACCTGATCACTTTCAGGTTACAAGATTTCAAAAATTTTGCCTACATCGTTCATCGCAATAATCGGAATGTGTCTGGTGCAAGGTGAAATTAACCGGGCGCCAGGCGCGGTTTGGCCCCCGTTTCCAGCCAAACAACACCCGTTTACCCTAAGAAGAATGCCACCAGTGGCCCTTTTTTTACCAACAGTAGCGCCCATCATCCAGTCGAAACGACCCCAAAAGTTGGTGAAGCGTCCATTAAGTTAAATCTCTTCGTAATAACCAATTTCAAATGGACAACGTAATTGTACAATTCACAAAAATTATCACCGAAATATGACAAAATGAAAATGTTGCGGAAACAAATGGAATGAACATCGGAAAATGTAGTAAATTTCGTTACAAGATATTAACTTAGCTTCCTTGTGAATGACTTTTGGCCTTCCTAGTCCGTATAATCCCGTAACGCCAACTGTAATTTGGCTGAAACGTTAGACTTACAGTACTGTGTACGCAATATGGTTTTGTTTAGCCCGATCACAATCGTGATCAAATTGTTCACCGTATCAGTTCAAGATGGGTGGCAAAGGTTAAATAAACTGCTAGAGCAGTGGTTCCCAAGCAGGGACGTTATCGCCCCGTGGAGGTGTTTTGGCAACTCAGGGGGCGATGGGCGCTAAGGGGCGGCAAGGGGGCGTTTTGAAAAGAATGAAGTACTCAACTTGAACCGGAGCATTATAAGATTTCGAAAGGTTTCCTCTCGCTGAGCTTTCAAATTGGTTCGTATAAAAAGGAGATAAATGAAGTCACCAAGTCGAGGAGGTCTAACATTCTCTCCTCAGAATACCTACAAAGTTTGTGAATTATCTTTATTGCCAGATGCCACGAAATCACATTTAAGAGAGTTTAATTTCGATGTTATTTTTCTTGCCGAGGACCCTCATATTCTCATCAGAGGCAGTGAAAGCGGTGACCGAAGGGACCATGGCTAAAAATTGTACCGCCATTTTATCTAAAATGTAGTTTTTTGCTGTCTATAAACATGACATTCTAACAGAAGTGACAATTATAGGTAACTGCAACGTAACAGATAACCCTTTTGTAGGCCTACTATGAAGTAAAACGTAAATTAAAACTGTTTCGAAAATGCAATTTTTCGGTGCGCCAGTTTCGGCTTTGTCATTACTTCTACCTGTAGGACAGCTTGAGTGGCATAGACCTAAGTCTTTCAAAGCCCCATGCGACCCCTACCATCTTTCTTCCTCCTTCCCACAGGAAAAGTCCCTTGCAGCATCAAAGGAAACTTCCGTTAGCTACTATTGAATCTCTTTAGTGCACATTTAAGGTTATCAGAAGATAGTCAGAATTTGACTGAGCCATGCTTCATTCTTGTGTCGACAATATCGGAAATGTTCCAGAGCTTCCGGGGGCTTCGCCCCAGTCCCCCACTTGGACATTGAACGGTCCACGCCTCGGTGGGGCTCTGGCATCTGTAAAATTAAAAACAAATCACCCCTGACTGCTACCAGGCCTTCACGCTTTCCTAAATCTTGGGTAAAGGAGTCGCCATCTTAAAATAGAATCAGTTCTTCAAGTACCTCACCCTTGGTTTGCTACCCTGGGTCTGACCCACACGTAAAGACAATGTACGTGTAGGCCTACCTTTCATTTCAACATGGTTCTTATTTTCGTCGTTTCTATCATTAATACTATGCCACAGACGGGGGGCCGTTTGTCCAACCCCGTTCGGTGAAAGGGGGCGGTAAGCTGAAAAAGGTTGGGAACCACTGTGCTAGAGTGATAGTTCTTGGCATTAGCAATTGTTATGTACACAAAGCTTCTAACTCCCCAACCAACCAAAAAAACATCCAGCCCGATATGCATAGTTTGATCAAAAAATTGAGCTACTGCTCTCTGCATACCCGTTTGTGCTAGTAACATTAGGCCTACCTTCCTTCCACGAAGCAGGGTCGATAATTGAAAAGTGTCGACAATACTCAACGTGGCCAAGAACATCAAAGCATTTACAAGGCATGTGCAAAAGACCCTCATACGGCAATCTGTGATACATTTGCGAGCTTTAGGTTGAAAATTTTTCTCTTCGATATAATTTTCTTTAGAATGTCCTGGCTGTGTTGCCATAGCCTAACGGTTAGCACATATGTACGCTGAGAACCAAACCTACACACGTGTATCTGCAATAATCTCTTTACTCGGAGAGCTGTGCACAGGTTAAAGTTTTTCTAAATATATTTGTTCTAAAGTACCTACCAATGATTTGTTTGTTCTCTAACGTATACTCTAAAGCATGCAGCGTCTTCTTTTGTTGACAGGGTGGCATTTGCGGCACTGTCAAAACTTGAAATTTTGTTAATTTCTTCCTGTACTAGCCCTATATTACTGTTACGAGAACCCAAGTCATGACGTCATGACTCTAGTCCCAAAGTTGATCCAAAATCCAGTGGAGTTTTTGGAACCTTACATTACTCTCAATCAAACTTGAGTACATAGCCACGGGGCAGGGGACAGGATCAACACTCTCCCTCTTTAATCCCCGCACCCTCTGTCGTCCCCAGTCAAGCTGCAAAGGGAGCTATCTAAAAGTATGTCACATACAGACAATCAGCCCCTCTGTCCTCATTGAAGTTTTCAGAGGTGGAATAACAACACTTAGTGAGCTTTTATGTTGTCACATTGTTTACCTGGGATCTTGCATGAACCTCACAGACAAGAACCTCAGGCCCTCGGCCCTTTTTTTGTCACTTTCCGGCCATCATGTTCTTGATTACAGTGCAGCCGCTCCTGAGTAAGCAATTTTTCCTTAAGAACTTTATCACTCTGAATTGTTACAAACTAGGATATTTACATCAATGAACATCTATGGAGAATGTCAAAATTTGGGATGGACAACCAATTTTTTAAGGGTAACCATGGTGATCAAGCCTGTGCCATATTAACAGCAGCATATATCTATATGACACAACAGACCATGGTATATCAGAGTGAAGTTTAAACACGACATGCAGTATGTGCGTACATAATTGTAGTTGGTTACTGTCTCCTGGTAAACAGAAAGTGTCTCCTGGTTGCACCAAAACCCAGAAGACACTTTTTAAATGAAAGTAGCTCCTGGTTCAGCTAACCTTCATTTCACCCTTGGTCTGGTGACAGTGCACGCCAGCCTACCGCGTTGACTCAAGAGTTCCTTCATATATGTCTATATAGATCTGGACTACGTTGACTCACGCCGACTGTAACGTATGTACCGATATATAATTATACTGTATATATAAGCGAGGGACTGCAGCACTACTAGACTAGTAGTGCTACAGTCCTTCCTTTGTACATACAAACGTTAATACAAACGGTTTGCATGTGTCGGTCTCGGATAGTCCTGTCTCAGACTCGGTCTCGGTCTCGGATAGTCATGACTCGGTTTCGGTCTCGGATAGTCATGACTCGGTCTCGGTCTCTGATAAGCCGGTCTAGGATACGCCGGTCTCGGATACAACACTGAATATTAGGTGACTTACATGCAAATGGTGTTACCTTTGGCAAATATTTGAAGTATAGTAATTACATCCTTAGAAATTTTCAATAGTTAGTGATATTTTGGCCGTGGCATGGCGCCCGTTCTACAAAAATGTGTAACGACAAATAAATACTTTCAATCTTTCACATCACGCTACAAATGTTACTGTAAAGGCTACTCGTGATACAAATTTCCTCTAGGGTCCTCCCTTTTTGCGGGCCTAAATAGGTTTTCGGAAGAGCAAATTGGTCCAAAATTACTGCCCTAAAACCAGCAGATGCGGAGGGCAAACCATGACGAATGCGCGCAAAACGCGCCGAAAGTTTACATTTGAAAGCTTTCCATGACAAACTCCCATGCAGACTATGCAAAGGGAAACTCTCAATTTCCGAACAAAATTTGTATGCTTATTAGAAGGCGAGTTTTGCCTGGTAAATCGTAATAGCTTTCAATTTTCATAAAAATTATCTTCTCTTGAATTCATCTATTTCGCATTCTTGCAATGTTGTGCTCCTGTGTAATCACTCCTACGGACAAGAACAATCGGCCTAAACGCCCTCACCAATTAATCGTGCAACTACGAGTGACACAGTATTGATAACAGGCACAGCGCTGGAAAGCACGCTCTTAAATTTTGAGTTTGCGAAAGATATGTAGTTTTGAAAGTTTCAGAACAACTTGTGATAGAAATTGATTGAACAGATACATCACTCACACGAAGACACACCTCACCTCACCTCCACATAAATCTATAGCTTAAACGGCTTCTGCGCTCGTTTAAACATATGTTCGAAAATTTTCAGAAATCGGTTGGGGCCCGCCTCCCCCATATCCCCTGTGTCAGCGTCACTGACTAATACAGCCTTGTTAAACCTTATAGGTCTATGGCACATTGCGATTTACATAGTAATATTTTTACCAACTATTCTAGAGCTGTCTTAAAAGTTGTTGCACCGAGTTCGTGAACCTTTAATTGGAGATATGGTTCGATCCCAGACGGAAACCTTCTGAAAAATTCAAGTTACTTTGCCTTTTCCCATAACTGGAAAAGTTTGGACAGCTCTGCTGCGTATGCTTCTAAGGGTTTTCCTACAAGCTTGCCCTAGCCCTAACATCAACCTAACGTGTTGTCAAAAATAAGGGTCTTCCAAAGACTTCTTTCATTTGCTTTTTGATCCCTATATAATCAAATTGTGTTGCTGAAGGAAGAGAATCCCAGAAATTAAGGGCTGCACCTGACAGTCTGGTCTGTAAAATTGTGGCCAACTTCGAATCCCTGTCAGAATCATCCGACGCAGCTAAGGCTACCTCTAATCTCCTCAACCAGTTACCAAATTCTCTCCTACCATTACCACAGAAAACGGGAGGGAGATCAATTGAAGTGCGGAAGATAATATTGGGTACTGGTAGCTTCGGTCGTCGACATATTGGAAATTTTAGCTTCAATAAGTCCCAACAATGACAAAATAATATGTACAATAACAAGCAGAGCTAGAATACGTGATGTTGCATACATGCAAAG